>ML793960.1:95367-112998 GCA_009831015.1 Picea engelmannii
TGGATACTTTGCAAAGGGAAAATTTGTATGTAAAATTGTCCAAATGTGAATTTGGTAAGACTGCACTTGTATACTTAGGTCATATTGTAGGAGGAGGACAATTGAAAATTGATCCTTCCAAGATTGATGTAATTGTAAATTGGCATGAGCCCAAAAGTTTAACTGAAATACATATCTTCTTAGGTGCAGTCCAATACTGGAGGAGATTCATTTCAAACTTCTCTTTTATTGCAGCTTGTTTGCATGCCTTAACCATTGTTAAGAACATTTTTTAGTGGGGAGGAAATCAACAAAAATATTTCGACACTTTGAAGGAAAATATCAGTACCACACCAATATTAGCACTGTCGAATATTCAACAGCCTTTTGAGATCAAAACAGAAGACAACGTATACGCCAGGGTGTAGTATTGATGCAATATCGTAAGCCAATCCGTTACCACTCTTAAACTTTTAACCAAGTTGTTGTTAACTATCCTACGTATGATAAAAAGTTGTATGCATAATTTCAAAGCGTAAAGAAATGGAAGCACTACTTGTTAGGGAAGGAAACAATCATACATACAGATCATCAACCCTTATAGTATCTCTAAGCACAAACCAAGCTGCAAAAATCTCGACATTACAGATGGATGGGTTTTCTTCAACAATTTCATTTGGTAATCAAATACAAAAAGGGTACAAGTAACAAGGTAGTTGATATGCTTTCTAGACCTCCTATTGTTGCTTCTATTATTTTGAAGAATGCTTCTTTATCTCATGATAGCTATGTGGAACAATATGTTGTCGATGAAGATTTTAAAGAAGTATATGACAAGCTAATCCATGCTGCACAGGTAGAGAACTATTGTCTGTCGGGAAAACTACTCTAGCATCTTGGAAAGATGTGTATTCCTAAAAGTGAACGAGTCCATGTAATACAAGAAGCTCACACTTCTCTTGTGTCTAGGCATTTTGGGGTAGGAAAAAATATGGCTCATCTGCAGAATTTTTTTTACTGGCCTCAAATGAAAGCAATTGTAACTAAATATGTAAAGGGGTGTGTGATGTGTTCTACTTGTAAGCCCACTAATAGAAAATTGGGGCTATACTCACGACTTCCTATTCCATCCCATCCATGGGAAATTATCTCCATGGATTTTGTAGGGGGTTTACCGATGTCGAAAGGAGGTCATGACTATTTGTATGTTTTATTGGATAGGTTCAACAAGATGTGTATCTTAATCCATGTAAAAAGCAGATCACTGCTGAGAAAACTGTTAATCTCTTCTTTCAGTATGTTTGGGTTCACTTTGGGTTACCCACATCCATTATCTCGGATCAAGATACTCAATTCCTTGGGGATTTTTGGACAAGCTTGTGGAGAATGATGGACATTGAGTTGAAGAGGAGCATTGATTTCCATTTACAGACCAATGAATAGACAGAGGTTGTTAACCGAATAATGGTACTTTTTCTTCGAGGCTACTGCAACAAGCATCCCAAGTTATGGGATGAACAGATACCCTATGTACAACATGCTTACAATCGAGCCTTACATTACTCCACTTAGTGTTTGCCTTTTGAGACATGGTTTGGGTATTTTCCTAAGGTCCCTTTGGACTTTATGTATGGGAGAGATTTCGATTCAAATGAAAAAAGAAACGAAGATAGAGCCCACAAGTTCATTCAGAGGATCCAACAAGTACACCAAGCAATCAGGGAACAGTTGGATAAAAGTCAAGCACAATATAAGGCTCGGCATGAAAAACACATGGTTGATCATCAGTTACAGGCTAGAGACCAGGTATGGATTCACAGCAACAAAGAGAGATTGAAGGGTAAAGGCAAGAAACTCAAGCCCATCCGTTATGGACCCTTAATATTTTGGAGAAAAGTGGTACCAATTCTTTTCGCCTAGATCTTCCACCTTATATGCAGATCTACTCAGTTGTAAATGTGGAAAACTTGAAAATTTTCGAGCCGCCCATGATCATGGATCAAGGTGAGGAAGTTTCAATACCTTCAATTGATGAGTTTTCTCTTGAGTACTTGGACGAGTTGAAGGAAGATATCATCCTGGATAGAAGGACAAGGACTTCATGCAGGGGTGATGTTGATTATCTTCGAGTGGGCTTAAAGGGCACACATCCAAGCAAGGCAAAGTGAATTAAGAAGGACAAGGTGAGGGAACTCTTCCCTCACTTATCTGTTGATTGATGAAGTCGGCCACCATATCGGTCAACATCGGACCCGACGACTAGATCAACCGAAATCCAACCACCTAACCAACGGATCAAATCTGGTCGTCAACAATCAGGTACCATATATAATTAAATGGGGAAGTTGGAGTATAGGCCGACCAATCGGTGCCGAATCCGATGGTCGGAACCTGATTTTGATTTCCAATCCAAAACAGACAACATTCAATATGGTAGGGATTTCAAACGACAAATGGGCGTCGAAATCCACGTTGGGAAAGGTTAAACGAAAACCAATAGAAATTTTTGGCGACCAATGGAAAATGGGAACTATTAAAATTTTGGCAAGGGGAGTTGTAACTGGATTCCAAAAGGGGGAGGCCCACGGGCTTGACCCCAGGACCTCTGACCTATTAACCAAAGGTCGTTACCAATGCACCAAGGGGGGTGGTGCTTGGTAACATTTCCCACCAAAAACATTTAAACCTGAAAATTTCCATCTGACGAGACAATCCATGTGCTCAGGCTGGGCACAAATTTCACTATTTTGAAGGCACGTTTAATGCAGAGGGTATGACCCAATAGACATGAAAATCGAGGCAGAGAGCCCAGGGGGGTCCAAAAGTCCCAGTGACAGAATTGGATGAAAGTATAGTCATTTTTACATGATTTTTCACCACAAAGCCATTGGTGCAGTTAGAATTTGGATTTGAGCAACAAATTTTTGGGATCATGGTAGAAGCCCACTTTTGTCATTAATGCTTGGCACAAACTTGAAGGCAAAGCTACAACTGATGGAAAGTGGTCGAATTTACAGTCAAAATTTGCAGAATGAAAATATGGACTTGTTGGTTTTGTGTATGCTAATATTTGAGCAAGACTTTGAGTGCATTGGCACAAAAACCAATGTAAGTTTTATGCTTTTATGGTTTTTGCCTCTTTTTGAAAATTGCAAGAGGATGAATGTATGTTGCATATTCTAGTGATCTTTGAGTGTTGCAGTAGGGCAACAAGATCTGAATTATTGTAGGAAATTCATTGTTTGATCCTTACACGCAAACCGATATGGTGCAGTAAGAGGCCATTTTGACACTTCAATAGAAATTAGTCATGTTTACAGCCAAAAGTCTCATAATTGCGAGAGGAGTATGATGATGATGGAATTTGCCTTATTTTCTATGTTTCACATGTTTGTAATGGGGGATTTTAAAAACCATAGAGTTTACCACTAGTGCAAAATGGGGTATTCACCTTAATGTTACTAATGTAAAATATTGTAATTAGCCACTCTTAAAGTGATGATGAGAGTGAGAGGCATTTTTTTTTATGCCTAAACCTTGTAAGCCTTGTTGGAAACCTTGTAATGGGTCTTATAGACACTATTGAGTGAGATACATTGTTTCTCCTAGGCATGTTTTGACAACATTGTAATGGGTCCTATAGCCACTGTTGAGTGAGAGGCATTATTTTTTCCTAAGGCCTATTTGGAAATCATTGTAAATTTTTCTATTAGTGTTTTATAAACTCTTGGAAAGTATGGTACTACTTGAAGGATAATAAGGGTGTGGCCTTTTAGAGACATTTTTTATGCAGATCAAGGAATCAACTACAGATTTGCATTGTTGCAAGTGTTGGCATCACCATCCTCATTTCGAAGCACAAATGTGAAGGAGAAGAAGGGTGCATCCTTTCAAAGACATTTGTTATGTAGATCGAGCAATGGGGAAGTGCATTGTGGCATGTAAGACTCTTCCTAGAAGTTGGTTGTGGAGATTCAAGTCATAGTTTCTCTCTATACTTTTGGAGGAAAAAAAGTGCTTTTTGTGGGTAGGTGTGATCTAGGAGGATCTCCACACAAGGAATAATTACTTTTCACACCATGGAGAAGATCATTAAAATACTAATTGATGGTAGGTGGAAAAGAATAATTACTCATGAACGATTTATTTAAAAAGTAAAAATGATTAATACTTTAAGTGAGTGAGAAGCTCATGTATTATTCATTCAATTTGGAAAAAGGAGAAATACTTGAAGTGAGTGGAATTAATCATGTATTTTCCATTTAATTTGTAAAAAGAGAAATTAGTTTTGTGAGAGAATCCAACTCACAAATTAGTTTCCTAATTTTAAGGGGAAATTAGTTTCCTAGTCTTAAGGAGGAAGTTAATGGTCTCATGAGTTGGTTTGGACTCTTCCTCACTTTACCACAAGTTGTTTCCTAGTCTCAAGGAGGAAGTTAAGGGTCTTCCAAGTTGGTTGAGATGATTTCTCATTTTTGTTCTTGAGTGGTTATTAGATCCTAAATTTGTGGATCTTGTCTCCTTGAATTATGGAGTTGAGGAAAACTATATAAACCCCCTATGTAAATCTCTAGTCATGAATTCTTTATGGATCTTCCCTTGGTGGAGAGAGAGCGCAAATGTAGTCCTTATGGTGTCTGAATAAATGTCACTTATGTGAGAGCCTTAAGTTCTCTTTTGTGTAAGAGAAGGTTGCTTAGGGTTTCAACCCTGTAAGGAGCATGTTCCACATTTTGTGAGAAGATTTCATCCCTTTCAAAGGAAGGATAATCAAGTGATTTTTATTCCAAGCGGATCTGAAGACATAGCCAGAAGGTTTTGGTGAACTCCGTTAACAACTATGTGATCTCTTGTCTCATGTTTTCTTATGCATGTTTTATTTCCGCAATTATGGTTATTAATGCATTAAGTAATGGATATATGATACTAACGACATATTCACCAAGTTAATATTCAATTTGGATTCAAGTCTTCATAAACCCATCTTTTCACCTTTGATGCAATCAAGTTCAATAGATCTACAATTTTAAATCTAACCTTCATTAAGTGGCCTAGAACCAAGTCAATTTGGTATTAGTGTCACCCCAGTTTCAGATCAGTCAGAGGGAATTACTCTTTTCCATTGAGGTCAAAGTGGAAGAGAAAGAACATGAAGACAGGGAGAGTGCATGAAGACATGGGGAGAATTAGTCATAGGGGGAGGATGAGTGTTGCCATCAATGCCAAAGGGGAATATTGTTGGAAAATTGATTGTCATTGATGTCAACTCTAAAACAAGTCTAGAAGTATCTAGAAGTAATGGGTGTCTTTGAAGAAGTCTCCAAAGTGGTCCCCTTATGGCGTAGCTCTAAGTATGGCCCTCATGGGATGACGCTTTGAAGAAGTCTACAAGAATCCCTGGAATATCATTAAGTGGTTAAGTCACAAGAAGACTCTTTGAAGAAGTCTATAAGAAGCCCTGGAAATATGGTTAAGTGGTTAAGAAACCCCATAGGTGTGTCCATGAAGCACAAAGTTGTTTGAAGAAAAATAGTGTGAAGGAAATTGTAAATGCATGCACAACCCTCATAGATGCATATGCCTCGTCATTATGTTTCCAACGGTAGGTGGTATGCTACGTGGTTCCTCATGGTTGAGAAGTTATTCCCTCTTAAAGATGAAGCCCTGAAAGCAAATGAATAAGCCCCATATCTAAGGACAAAAAGTTACAAATCATACCCTAAAAAGTGTTGCAAACAAGAAGTTACAAGTCGTCCCCATTACAATTAATATTAAAATAAATATCAAGGATATTTTTGGTAAATTCGGCCCCAATAGAATAATCATTAAGAATTAAATTGAATTTTATTTGGGTCAAGTCAACCCTAAAAAGAGGGTGTCGGATCTAGTCTAAATAAGTCACCTAGGAGTTCATTTGTTACATCAAATCAAGTGATTTTTATCTAAGGTAACTAAAGAGATCTGAGGCGAATTTCATAAGGAAGATGAAGTGAAGAAGGGAAAAATTCCAAGGGAATATGAAGTCTTGTGATGATGTGTTCTAAGGTATGTTATTTAAAGGTCATCTTATCATTATCTATATAACGTTTTTTCTATAATGATTCAGATAGAAAAATGTGGAGGACATTGAGAAGAGATATCAAGGTATCTGTGATACAAATTTCATCTTATTGTTATGTTGATGGGTCTTAAATCCCTTGACTCAACAACAGGAACCAAACCCTCCACCGAGGCCCAATTAGACTCTGCAGTGTTTAAGATGGAATGGTTCTCTAGATCTTGCAATCTGGCCAATTTATTGATGGGATTTGTGTTTTATTATGAAGGCTCTTCCTTCAATTAGGAGTATTCTTTTCTATATTTTCTCTTGGGTGGGACTAGTTTTAGAGATGCAAGCTAGTATAAACCAACTTGACAAGTAACAGGATTGAGTTTTAACTACTAGGAAGAGGGTGAGCTTGGGATAACCCGCTGCTCAAACATGCAGACAATGATTCTATGCCAAAGGGACTAGTACTAATACATTAACCAAATGAACATCCAATTACTGTCTAAGAAAACTAATTAACAGAAAGAAAACACTTATGTAATCAAGATCACGGTAAAAATAATAATTCATCTACCATAACATTCATCACATAATAACACAATGACTTATCTTCATCAATAAAGCAAAGAACATCCAAAACATTGCACCAGATAACTTGACAACATAATTAATTGCTCTTACTCATTTACTGCATCATTCATGGAATAGGATAGGAAGTAATTCTTCTCCAAGCCCAATCACATACATCTGATGAAAATAACTTGTCTTTGGTCCAGAAGGACTTCTCAATTCATAACAGTCTCAAAATAATTCTTAACAACCAAAAAGAAAGAGTTCTTACAACAACCATCGACCCTTGACTAATTGGCCAATGTCCTTATTTATAATATAAAATTCAACAGAAATTAACGGCTAAGTATAGTTTGAACCAAACAAAAATCGCCACGTGGCGTGGACATCCAACAGTTTCTTTAATAGTCCACCTAAGATATTTCTTGAAAAGGATGACTTCTTTCATATTCAGACCAGTTGATAAATAGTTCTTCACAAGTATTGGCCCATGGAAATCTGTGTTGCTCCATTGGAGCCGCATATACTCCTATGATATCCACTGCATGTGCTTGGTACTTTGCTAGACTGAAGTTCAATTGTTGAAGCATGGTTCAAGCTCTGATCGGATGTTCTGCGAACTGTTGTACTTGCCCTAACCTTGCATCGGTTATCTTGGCAAATTCTTCGGTCCATAGAGAGTCTTGCTCGACATGTATCTTGAACACGTCGCTCAGATTGATAAATTCATCGGGGGTGCCGAACTCGAGGAGGCAAAACTCTTCTGTTGCTCCTTTGGTTGATGCTTCAGTGTTTCCTTTGAGTTCTTCGGCGAGATCCCGAGGCAAGTTTTGTTGGAAATCGGGGAATTTTCCTGCAATCGGGGAATTTTCTTGCAATCGGGATAGAGATAGTTTAGTAATTGAGTAATATAATATAAGTTATCAATAAACAAAATGCACTGATACGTACCTGTGGAGCTTACTAGTCCCGATCATTTAATACTTACGTGATCCCAGTTGTCCTTTGAATGACCTGCAATGTCTTCATCTACGCTGCCACTCCTCTTTGGTTTAAGTGAGTTATGTCAGCATGCTACAGAGTGGAAAATAAAGTACAACGGACATGAGCGTCGGGACCGTCATAGTAACCTTTCAACCTTTGGGGCCGGGAGAAGACGTTGGAGTGGGGCATGTGCGTGTATGCTCCCAAAAGGCCAGATACCATAATAAGGAAGTCGTTAAATGCCTCCAGGATCTGTATTACCAAGCATGTCAAATATCATTCCTCAATAATGGAATCTAGGAAGTTTAAAGAGAAAGGTATGACCATCCTGCACGTTCCCTGCAACTCCGATCGACAACGTTTTACATGTTTTGGACTGCATCCGTCGAGCAATTGTGGCGCATTTAAATTTTTAAAACATCATGTCACGAGGCACGAGTGTTTTATTGGCATGCTCAGTTTTGCTCCTTCGTTTCTCTATAAATTCCCGAATTTCTGTGGGGAATTCTACGCATATGTCAGGCTTATACTCCTGGAATTCTGGTCTGGCGAGTTCATCTTAGCGAAATCCTGTATAGTAGTCTTTATCATCGACATGCGCCCGAGTCCCTACGTTGTTGCATTATGGGATCTACTTCCAACACAACACGGGGTTTGCAAGGTAGCCGGAGTGCCAAGTCCGAGCCCCGGCACGCTTGGGACTCATTCTTATTGGCTTCACGTGTACTTGAAACTCCAATAGGAGGTATAGGCCTTTGCTTGGAGACGGTGTTAGCATATCCAATGGAGGTTGGGGTGGAAAAAGGTACGCCTGAAAGAGGTATGTTGGGAATTGTTCCTTCTCAAGAGCCGAAACCATGGAGAAGAGGGAGGCCTAGAAAGGATACGGGAAAAGGGAGGAAGATCGCCTCCCGGCTAAGCTAAGTGTACATCCAGACGTTGAGGAGTATGCGATGTTTACCCACTAGTTGGAGCCAGTTGGGACTACTGGTATAGCAAGTGGGAGATGAAAGGAGAGGGAAAAAACACCGAGTTCTCTCGTCGAGAGTCCCACTCAACAGTTAGAGCGGGATAAGATTGCGATAGCCGAACTCTACCAAGAAAATAGAGAGTTGTGGCGTCATTTGGCGAAAAAATACCAGGAGATATCGTCGTTGCAGGGTCGCTTAGGAAGCACGGTTTGACTACAAAGGCGGATTCGGGAAGCACAAGACACAATTGTGCAGCTGCGCGAGGCGCAGCGGACGGAGAAAGAAAAGAACATGGTGCAAGGTGCAAGTAGTAACCTGGGGAAAGGTTAGTGTGTGGGGCAGTCATAATGGGCGATCATGTGCCCTGCATTCTCCTAAGTGACGCTTGACAATTTTCCCTTTTTTCTCTTTTATTGTAAAGATATTCATGGTTTTACTGCCACCGGGCCGGTTGGTCGCGGTGTCGATGTGGCTTATTTGTATGTGATCCGAACTTGGTGGGAGCCTTTAATACTAAATATCGAAAGTGTTTTGAACGTATTATGCTTTCTTTTGGATGCAAACAGAAAATTAACCGTGTTCTCTTATCACAAATTATTAGATTGTACAAATTATTAGATCTTGTAATCGTCATTGTTGCACTATGGGTTTGTTGATGCGTTTCCTTTTGTAAAATTTCTGATATCGATTGATGCTTACGTGGCGCTATCAACCCCAGATCACTAGAAAAATCTAATTGCAAAAGGCATTCGTTGGTGGGTAAGGATCTTACTTGGGACCTCACTCACGTTGAAATCACTAATAAAAGACTACATACCATGGCTGTCAATACCGAGTGGTATCGGGAACAGAAAAAATAATGTAAAGTTTTTCTTTGCGGATTAACACATTATAATGTCTTCGATGCCCAAAAAGGTATCGGGGGTTGGAGGTCAGCGATGTCACTCCTAAATTTACGTGGTGCTTACTATTACACTTTTTTGTCGAAGACGAACGGATCAGTATTCGGCACAATCCTTCCCGAGGCTCATTCGTAGATAAGAAATGCTTTCATCGGTCAATGCCGGTGAAGGTCAGCACTCAGCTACTTTGACTTCTCAAACTATTTTTTTCCATCTTTAACTTTCACCGATGCCGAACTTCTTAAGGGAGTCGGGGAAAATTTTGGGTCACAGATTCCGTGAGTAGTAATTAAGTCTCTTTTAGAGTTAATATGACTCTTTGTTGTATGTTGAAGAAATCCTCAATTAATTCAATCATGAAACATAAAAGATAAGCGAAGGCATCAGTTTCATACTAAAGTGAAAATAGTCAATGCAAAGATCGAGTGGTACCCAAAAATGGCCACATACTTTTTAGGGTGTGTTGAGTGCTCAACAAGTTTGTTGTACTTTTGGAGATACACGTTGTGTAAGATAGATTTTTTTATTAGTCCCTTAACTAGTCTCAAACAAGTGTTCTGGGTAAAACAGTCATAACCTCTTCATAGAGGATCCAAATTCTGTGAGACCAATTGCATTGGAGATATTACAATATGTATCCTCTTGTGTGTGATTTGTAGAATTAGATATCAAATATTTAGCATGAGTCATGATGTATAAGTTTGTTCTCCATAATAGGCCAAAATTCAGGAAGGTTTTCCATTTTCGCTATAACTTTTGTTTTGAGAAGTTTCAGACCCTGAAATTTTGAGGAGATGGAAGAAAGATATCAGAATATCCGTGGTTAACATTTTAGACATTGGATCTCAATAATTTTGGATATGTTCTCTGTGGAAGTCATAGTTTCGTAATGGTCCTGAAATATGTTTCAAACAAGTTAGCATGACATTTTTTCTATAAATTATTTTCTGGGACTTTTCATACTGTGAAATTTTTAGAGGTTTAAAAATACATACAGAAGTACCTCAACTAGAAATTTTAGAATTACAAATGAAAAATTGAGCTCATGGTGAATATTAAAATTTTTCATATTTGAGGTATGTTATGGATGTGTTGATACATGTTTGAGGAATGTCTTTGGCACTTGGTTTGAGGTATGTTATGGTACATGTTTGAGACATATTTTGGCACATCCTTGGTATATGTTTTATGTATTTTATGGCACATGATTGAAGCATATATTTGGTGCATAGTTTATGGTTTATCATGGATGTTATGGCACATGTTTGAGGCATATTTTGGCACATATTTGAGGCATATTTTGGCACATGCTTGGTACATGGTTTGAGGCATATCTTGGTGATATTGGGCATATGTTTTGAGAGATTTTCTTGGTGATCTTGGCATATGGTTTTGTTGACGATGATGTATCAATATCAATGGAATTATCAGTGACATGTTGATTATCGGTGACAGTGACAAGTTGATTATCAATAATAGATTGATTATCAATGACAATTATAAGTTGATTATCAGTGAAAGTTTCAATGATAGGTTGAGTCTCCATTTATATTTCAGAGCGAAAGGAAGGGGCAAGGAAAGGGGGTTGCAACCTCCTTCCAGTTGGTGCTGGAGAATACAGGGATTTGTATATTCCTTCATGTTGGATCCTTTAAATAAGGGGGTCGTAGCCTCCTTCTAGTTGGTGTTGTATAACATAGGGAGTCATATATTCCTTCATGTTGGATCCTGTAAACTAGGGGATTGGAGCCTCCTTCTAGTTGGAGATGGAGAATTCAGGGAGTCATAGCTTCCTTCGTGTTGGAGTTTGTAAAAAAGAGGTTGAAACCTCCTTCTAGTTGGTGTTGGATAATATTGGAAGTTGGTTCTTCTTATGAATGTAATCTTTTGATATACAATAAAGCATTATGTGGTTTTCTCCCATTTGGGTTTCCACGTAAAATTATGGTATATTGTGTATTTGTGGTTATATGTTATGCATTGTTGAATGAAATTGTTAATGATATATTGAATGCAATCATAAGTGATAAATTTATTGATAAGTTGAAGATTACATGTTCTCATTAACATTGGTAAAAAGTACTCAATATTGATTCACCCCCCTCTCAATATTGATGAATATTCCAACAATTAGTATCAGAGCAGGTTCCTTTAGAATCAGTCTAACCATTGGAAGTTAGATCATGGATTGCACTAAGAATGGAGCCTCATTATTTAATGGTCAAAATTATCCTTTCTCGAATAAAAGGATGAAAACATTTTTATAGGCACAAGGATTTGATGTTTGGAAATCAATAGTAGACGAATAAATGACACTGACAACTCCCTCAATGGACAAAGATGGAAAGAAACTCAATGAAAACAATCCGAAGGATAAAATTATTATTCTGAGTAGTCTGGTTGATTCAATATTTGTTAAGGTTATGCATTGCGACACTGCAAAGGATCTTTGGGACAAAATCCAAAATATTTATGAAGGAGATGCCAAAGTCAAAGGGGCCAAGCTTCAAACCTATACAGGTAAATTTGAACAATTGAAGATAAAGGAAGATGAATACATTGAAGTTTAATTTATGTGATTTGATGAAATAGTGAATGCTATTAAAGTATTGAGAGAAGAAATGAAAGAACCAATAATTGTTCAAAAAGTACTGAGGTCTCTTCCAATGAGATTCGATCTAAAGATTTCAGCCCTAGAAGAAAGAGTAGATATTTCTACATTGAGCATGGACGAGTTACATGAAATCCTTACAGCTTATGAAATGAGAATAGAGAAGGATAATCCATCCAAGAAGGAAGCAACATTCAAGGCATCCAAGAAAATAAAGAAGAATAAACAAAATCCAAATTCAAACTGTAGTTGCAGTGATGATTCATAAGAATATGAAGAAATGGCTAACTTTGTAATGAAGTTGAAAAGCGGAACCGAAAAGTACAAAGGTATGTTTCCTTTGTAATGTTTTGATTGTGGTAAAATTGGTCACTTTTCTTCTAAATGTCCTTATGCTAAGAATTTAGATAGTGATGAAGAAGAATTTCCCAAGAAAGAAAAGAAATATCAAAGGGAAACGAGAAAGGAGATAAAAGAAAAGTCTTCAAGAAAATATTCTACTCAAGAGAAGATAGTTCCTCATATGATGAAGAGGATGATAGTGGCAGTGACGCAGAAAGAGTGTGGCAATGGAAACTCAGAAATGAAATGACGAATATTATGAAGAAGGTGAAGTAGATCTTGAAGCAGAACTAATCAATGCCTAAAGTGAATTAAAAAGAGAAACCATCAGGAAGAGTTGTAATATCAATACAATATTTTTGGATGATTATGTCATTGATGTCAGTTCAGTGAAGATGACAAGCCATGAAGACTTGAATTCAAGTGATGAAGAAACCTTAACATGAATGATTTTCATATACATCAGTATATTACAGTAACAAGAAGCACCAATGGACAAAGGAACTAGAAGAGAGGGAAGAAATCATATACAGGAATCCCCAAATTGATCTACACAGCATTTTGCAAAGAAGGTAAGGGGAGAGAAATCATCAAAGGGAGTTACCTTTAATTTCAAAGGGGGAGCACATGAAGACAGAGAGGGATTGTTCAAAGAAGGTATATTGTCAGATGGACTTACTCTTTTCAATTGATGTCAAATGGGGAGAAAAAGAACATGAAGACAAGGGGAGCACATGAATACATGGGGAGCATGAGTGCTTCCATCAATGCAAAAGGGGGAGATTGTTGGAAAATTGGTTGTCATTGATGTCAACTCTAGAAGAATTCTAGAAGTTTCTAGAAGTAATGGGTGTATTTGAAAAAGTCTCCAAAGTGGCCCCCTTATGGTATAACTCTAAATATGGCCCTCACAGGAAGACTCTTTTAAGAAGTTTACAAGAATATTTGGAAATATGGTTAAGTGGTTAAGTCACGGGAAGATTCTTTGAAGAATTATATAAGAAGACCTAGAAATATGGTTAAATGGTTAAGTGGTTAAGAAGCCCTAGAGGTGTGGTCATGAAGCACAAAGTTTTTTGAAGAAAAAGAGTGTGAAGGAAATTTTAAATACATGCACAACCCTCATATATGGATATTCCTCGTCATTTTGTTTCCAATGGTAGGTGGAACGCGATGTGGTTCCTTATGATTGAGAAGTTATTCCCTCTTAAAGATGAATCCCTGAAAGAAAATGAAGATGCCCCGAATCTAAGGACACAAAGTTACAAGTTAGCCTCTAAAAAGTGTTGCAAACAAGAAGTTACAAGTCGTCCCCATTACAATGAATATTAAAATAAATATTAAGGATAATTTTGGTAAAGTCGGCCCCAATGGAATAATCATTAAGAATTAAATTGAATTGTATTTGGGTCAAGTCGGCCCTAAAACGAGGGTGCAGATCTAGTATAAATAAGGCACCTATGAGTTCATTTGTTACATCAAATCAAGTCATTTTTATCTAAGGTAACCAAGGAGATATGAGGCAAATTTCAGAGGGAAGATGAAGTGAAGAAGGGAGAAATTCCAAGGGAAGATGAAGTCTTGTGATGATGTGTTCTAAGACATGTTATTTAAAGGTCATCTTACCATTTTCTCTATAATGTTTTTTTCTAGAATGATTCAGATAGTGAAACTTGGAGGAAATTGAGAAGACATATCAAGGTACTTGTGATAAAAAATTCCTCTTCTGGGTCGTTGTAATTTTGGAGATACACATTGTACTTTTGGAGATACACATTGTGGAAGATAGAGTTTTTGACTAGTCTTGTAACTAGTCTCAAACAGGTGTTCCAAGTAAAATAGGCATAACATCTTCATAGAGGATTCAAATTTTGTGAGACCAATTGCATTGTAAAGAGTACAGTTTGTATCATCTTGTGTGTGATTTTTATAATCAGATATCAAATATTTAGTGTGAGGCATGATGTACAAGTTCCCTCTCCAGAATAGGCCAAAATTCAGGAAGGTTTTCCATTTTCGCTATAACTTTTGTTCTGAGAAGTTTCAAACCATGAAATTTTGAGGAGATGGAAGAAAGATCTTAGAGTATCTGTGGTTAACATTTCAGACATTGGCTCACAATAATTTCAGAGATATGCTCTGTGGAATTCATAGTTCCTGAATGATCCTAAAATATGTTTCAAACAAGTCAGCTTGGCATTTTTGCTATAACTTATTTTCTGGGACTTTGCAGACTGTGAAATTTCCATAGGTTTGAAAATACATACAGAAGTACCTTAAATAGAAATTTTAGAATTATGAATGGAAAATTGAGCTCATGGTGAATCTTACAAGTTTTCATATTTGAGGTATGTTATGGATGTTTTGGTACATGCTTGAGGCATGTCTTTGGCACTTGGTTTGAGGTATGTTATGGTACATGCTTGAGACATATTTTGTAACATCCTTAGTATATGGTTTTGTATGTTATGGCACGTGCTTGAGGCATATATTTGGTACATGGTTTATGGTTTATCATGGATTTTATGCCACATGTTTGAGGCATATTTTGGCACATGCTCGATACATGGTTTGAGGCATATCTTGGTGATGTTGGGCATATATTTTGAGAGATGTTCTTGGTGACATTGGAATATGGTTTTTATGATGATGATGTGTCATTATCAATGAAATTATCAGACAGGTTGATTATCAGTGACAGTGACAAGTTGATTACCAGTAATAGATTGATTATTAGTGACAATGACAAGTTGATTATCAGTGACAATTTCGGTGATAGGTTGAATCTCCATTTATATTTTAGGGTGGAAGGAAGGGGAAAGGAAAGGGGGTTGTAGCCTCATTCCAGTTGGTGTTGGAGAAAACAGGGATTCGTAGCTTCCTTCAGGTTGGAGCCTATAAATCAGGGGGTCATAGCCTCCTTTAAGTTGGTGTTGGAGAACGCAAGGAGTTGTAGATTCCTTCATGTTGGATCCTGATAATCCAGGGAGTTGTAGCTTCCTTCAGGTTGGAGGTTGTAAACAGGGGGTTGAAGCCTCCTTCCAGTTAGTGCTGGATAATATTGGAATTTGATGCTTCCTATGAATGTAATCTTTTGATATATAAGAAAACATTTCATGGTTTTCTCCCAGCCTCTAAAAAGTATTGCAAAAAAAGTTACAAGTCGACCCCATTGTAATGAATATTAAAATAAATATTAAGGATATTTTTGGTAAAGTAGGCCCCAATGGAATAATTATTAAAAATTAAATTGAATTTTGTTTGGGTCAAGTCGCCCCTAAAAAGAGGATGTCATATCTAGTATAAATAAGGCACCTAGGAGTTCATTTGTTACATCAACTCAAGTAATTTTTATCTAATTTAACTAAGGATATCTGAGGCGAATTTTAGAGGAAAGATTAAGTGAATAAGGGAAAATTCCAAGGGAAGATGAAGTCTTGTGATGATGTGTTCTAATGTATGTTATTTAAAGGTCATCTTACCATTTTCGTTATACATTTTTTTATAGAATGATTCAAATAGAGTAACTTGGAGGATGTTGAGAAGACATATCAATGTATCCGTGGTAAGAAGTTCATCTTCTGGGTCATTTCTCTTTTGGAGATACACTCAATGGAAGATAGGGTTTTTTACTAGTCGTGTAACTAGTGTCAAACAAGTGTTCCAGGTAAAACAATCATAACTTATTCATAGAGGAATCAGCTTCTATGATACCAATTTCATTGGAAAAAGTATAGTCTTTAGTATTTTTTTGCGCGTTTTAGAATCAAATATCAAATATTGAGCGTGATGCATGTTATACAAGTTTTCTCTCTAGAATAGGACAAAATTCAGGAAGGTTTTCCATTTTCTCTATAACTTCTATTCTGAGAGGTTTCAGACCCTACAGTTTTTAGAAGATGGAAGAAATATCTCAGAGTATCTGTTGTTAACATTTTAGACATTGGCTCACAAAATAATTTTGGAGATCTGCTCTGTGGAATTCAGAGTTCCTAAATGGTCTTGAAATATGTTTCAAACAAGTCATCTTGGAATTTTTGCTATAACTTCTTTTCTGAGACTTTATAGATTGTGAAATTTTTAGAGGTCTGACAATACATACAAAAGTACCTCAAATAGAAATTTCATAATTAGAAATGTAAAATTGAGCGCATGGTGAATCTTACAAGTTTGCATATTTGAGGTATGTTATGGATGTTTTGGCACATGCTTGAGGCATGTCTTTGGCACTTGGTTTGAGGTATGTTATGGTACATGCTTGAGACATATTTTGGCACATCCTTATTATTTGCTTTATGTATTTTATGGAACATGATTGAGGCATATCTTTGGTGCATGTTTTATGGTTTATCATGGATGTTATGGCACATGTTTGACGCATATTTTGGCACATGTTTGGTACATGGTTTGAGGCATATCTTGGTGATGTTGGGCATATGTTTTGAGATATGTTCTTGGTGATCTTGGCATATGGTTTTGATGATGATGATGATGATGATGAATCAATATAAGTGACATTATCAGTGACAAGTTGATTATCTGTGACAGTGACAAGTTGATTATCAGTGGCAGTGACAAATTGATTATCAATAACAAGTTGATTATCAGTGATAGTGATGGGTTGATTATCGGTGACAATTTTGGTGATAGGTTGAGTCTCCATTTATATTTTAGGGTGGAAGGAAGGGGGAAGGAAAATGGGTTATAGCCTCCTTCCAATTGGTGTTGGAGAGTACAGGGAGGTGTAGCATCCTTCAGGTTGGATTCTACAAATCAGTGGGTCATAGCCTCCTTCTAGTTGATGTTGGAGAACACAGGGAGTCATAGCTTCCTTCGAGTTGGAGCCTGCAAACTAAGGGGTTGGAACCTCCTTCCAGTTGGAGCTAGAGAATTCAGTGAGTTGTTTGGAGCTTGTAAACAGGGAGTTAGATCCTCCTTCCAGTTGGTGCTGGAGAATAGTGGAAGCTAGTTCTTCCTATGAATGTAATATTTTGATATATAAGAAAGCATTTTGTGGTTTTCTCCCATTTGGGTTTCCACATAAAATTCGTGTGTACTGTGTATTTGTGATTATATGTTATGCATTGTTGAATGGAATTGTTAACGATATATTGAATGCAATCATAAGTGATAAATTGATTGATAAGTTGAAGATTGCATGTTCTAATTAACAATGGTAAAAAGTGTTCAATATCGATTCACCCCCCCTCTCAGTATTGGTGA
>ML793960.1:113048-131218 GCA_009831015.1 Picea engelmannii
GAGAGAGAGAGAGAGAGAGAGAGAGTTGTGAATATAGAATTCTAGAGGCCATATAAGTTGTCATAGACACTTACTAGTCAAACTATATTTGATTGAAGAATACATTGGAGTTTCTTCCCCATGAGGCTTCTACTTACAACATGGTTTTCCTATGAATGAATGTTCTGTGTATGTTGTATTTTTATTATCATGTTGAATGCTTGATTAGGAAAGAATATGAGCTAGAATAGTTCTTGCAAGGATGCTCTTTTCCATTAATTTGAAATCTTATTTGAGTCCCATTAGAATATTTTGCCTCACTCAATGGGTTATAGATCAATTATATATTAGAGAAAAATATTTTTGAGTTTGTTAGTTGCAGAAGGAAACCATGGGAAGATCTCTCAAGAGAGAATGATTTCAAGAATGATATGAGATAAATTAGAAAATCCAAGACCAGGATAATGAACAACTCAAGAAGATGGTTCGACGTATGGAGAACAAGAATGAATCGCTTCATTGATCTCTAAAAAGTCATGTGAAACTCTTTGAGGAGAAACATGACCAAGTTGGAAACATACCATGAAAAGATTTCAAGGCTAAAGAAGTCATACCAACCAATCTTCAAAGTGAGTTCAAAGTTATGAAATAAGAGATGAGGTTCAATTTGACTCGATGAACTAACCATGACCAAATAAAGTGTGGTAAGCACTCCATATTCACCCCTTACTCAAAATTAATCAACATTTGAGTTTTTTGGTATTTTGAAAGTCATTCCAAAGTGATAGGCTCAAAGTGATTACCATAGAATATGTGTTTTAATGGCCTAGGTATTAACAAGAATGGTCAAGGGATTAAGATCTGCATTGTGTTAAATTCTAGACCCTGTCATGTTGGTCTACAATACAATGGTGGTAACATAGCTCAGGGAGAATTCAGTAAAACAACCCCAATCACCATGTTAACTTCAAAGCTATTGTTTGTGAAGTCTCAAGAAGAGGGAAGTTAAAAAACTCTCGATAAAGAGAAGACCATGAATACGATCAAAAACCCTACATAAGTAGTAGGAAGAAAACCCATGAGCCTATACATAATCTATTAAATGGAGGATCAAGTAATGAAACTATAAAGTGTTAGAGAAACAACAAGAAGCTAGTAGTCTTTTGTTACTATTACTAGAAGAAAGGCCATAAAGTGTACCAATGTTGGTAATATTTTCCATCTTCATATGTGGAGTAGACCCCATTGTAAGGTTAGATGTTGGGTGAAACAATCCATCACTAGAAACCCATGGTGTTTCAAGAAGAAGGGGTAATGCAAAGACCTTTCTTCTAGCCAGCAGTAAGGACATAGAGAGAAATGAAAGGAAAAACTAATATTGCTCATGTTGGAAATGAAAAAAATATTCACCCATTACAAGTCACATGGTCATCAGAGGTAGAAGCGTTGAATACTTCATATTCATATTCATATTCATATTCATATTCATATTCATATTCATATTCATATTCATATTCATCTTCATCTTCATCTTCATCTTCATCTTCATCTTCATCTTCATCTTCATCTTCATCTCAAGAATAAAAAAGGGAAATCTAAGAGGAATAAGTATGGAATGTTAGGGAAGAGAAGTGGAAGATGCATTAATCAACTTGAATACATTAATACATTAGCTAGAATAAAAGCCACATCTTCTCTATAAGAAGTATATAAAGTTGCTATGTCTACAAAGGGACATTGTTGCTATGTCTACAAAGGGACATTCTTCATTATTGAAGCTAGACATCAACAAGGACACTTGTAGGAGGGATAAGTGCACTATTATCGTGAGATCTAGTAAGAGTTAGTTTTTTTATTGGAAAAATTCTTTGGGATACACCTAATAAACATAGTATCCCTAATTTCTTTGGGAAAATTAGTATTCGCATTAGGAAGTCTTGTAAAGAAGACAAACTCACTCGAAAGATATGGGCTTCAAAAAGTGACGCCAATTACTTTTTCAAATTTTAATAAGATTTTGATTAACCAATTAACTTCACAAAGGTGAAAGAACATTGTCAAATTGTCAATAGTTTGATTTGAAAGAATATTTTTTTGAGAATTTATTAAGATATAGATTTTTTCTAAGATTTTATAGGACCCATAAACACATAAAAAGGGGAGATCATTTTGAAGTGATCCTCATAATGAAAGAAGATGAATAGAGAACAGTTCCTAGTTGTAATGTATTCTCTAAAACATTGGATAATTAATTAAGATAAAAGTTTGACTAAATTCTAAATAGGTTTGGGCAAAGAATCGACTTAAGATAGAAGCAAATGAGTTACTCAACCTAATAGATTCAATTGGGAGAGCACATTAGGGATTAATAATTGGAAACAATGAATCCATATTAATGGAACACACTGAAATATAATATGATAGGTTCTAGGAATGTTTATTTATTAGTTGTTGATGAATCCATATTAATGGAGCACACTGAGATGTTATATGAGAGGTTTTAGTAATGTTTATTTATTAGTTGTTGATGAAGTATGTTTGATTTAAAAATTTATTTATATAATTATTAAATAATATATGACAATCATTATTATATATAAATATTTGTTTCAAAATATTATAAATTTATTTGTATAAATGTATAAGATTTTCTATTTTTCCTTTGGATAATATATTTTATGAACATTTGAATATGATCATGGTTGAAATCAAATTACTAGAAATGTATTTCATGTTTTGATGTATTTTCCATACACAATGAATCTCTCTTAATCATGCACTAAAGATACAAATTTGGGGTAGCCACACATTGAGATATAAAGTTGATTGTGTGACATGTATCCAATGCACTTGAAATAGAGCATGCCAAATTACTAACCACCTAATTATCCACTTACTCGCTACTCGAATTGGAGTTAATGTTGGCTGAAAATTTCAAGCCACCCAGTATTGATGCAAAATTTATTTTTTCTCCAATGAATGCATTTTTTTTAATCCATGGCACTCAAAATTTCTTGATGTCACTCAAATTAGATTTCAATTTCAAAAAATAACATCTTTATGGGATCTATTATGGACCAGATTGTTTCCTTATCAAGCATCCAACATAATAAGAGAAATACAACAAGCACAGAGCATTCATTCATCAAACAACATTTTTTTAAGGAGAAGCCTCATTGGAAAGACACTTGAATGTATTCTTTAGTGAAAATAAGTCTAGTAAGTATTTACAAATGCAAATTATTTGCATCACCTATAGAATTAATCCACATTCACAAGGTTATGTATATAGAGACCTTACACTTCTAACTCATGGAGAAAATTGCTTAACTCTTAATTATTTCTCTTTTGATAATCTATCTTGCCTACTATGGCTTCCGATTCACAAGGTGACATTCACAATGTTTACTAGTTTTAGCTTTTGAATCAAAGGCTCCCTTTCTACAAAGTTCTTCTTCTCCACAAGGCAAAATATCTCAATGACTCGTGATCATCCAGTCGACTTCCATAGTCTAAATGTTCAATCCCCAATGTAGTTTATGGCTTATTATGTTGTCTCCTCAATGGATTCCACAAGCTCACTAGAAGAATATTGATGTATCTTATAAAGTCTCTTGACTTGTGTTTGCAACCAAACTCCGTCAACCTTCACAATGCTTCTAGAACATCCTCTTTAGCCAAATTTCACTACCAACCCTTGTTCTCTAGTAGTCTTCCTTCTTATGGGCCTTATCTGAAGAGTTGGTTACAATTATTCTTCTTCCCTACATGTCATTTAAATAATTGATTCACCTTCCACAAATAATTTGATGCCAATTAACCAATGAAAATGATTAAATTTGATTATTATTGTTGATGTGATATACATGTGTTTCTTAAATCTAGTTGTCACCCTTTCACATGGTAATTCTATATAGGTTCAAATATGTTTCCTCCAAGAAATCATTAGGTTTGATTACTTCCATGAAAACTATTAATGATGTGCTAGTTGACCAACAATCCAATTGACTTAGTCCTCAACCATAATAGGCAAGATGGATTCTCAAATGAGAAACAATTAAGAGTTAAGCAATTTTCTCCGAGTTAGATGTGTAAGGCCTCTATATACATAGCCTTGTGAAAATGGATTAATTCTATAGGTAATGCAAGTGATTTTCATTTGTAAATACTCACTAGACTTATTTTCACTAAAGAATACATTCGAGTGTATTCCCAATGAGACTTCTCCTTAAAACATTGTTGTATGGTGAATGAATGCTCTATGCATGTTGTCTTTCTCTTATTATGTTGAATCCTTGATAAGGAAAGAATATAGTCCATAATAGCTCCCGCAAGGATATTATTTTGTTTGAAATTGAAATCTAATTTGAATGACATCGAGAAATTTTGAGATCCATGGATCAAGAAAAAATGCATTCATTGGAGCAAAAAAAAAAATTGCATCAATGATAAGTGGCTTGAAATTTTCAACCAACATTAACTCCAATTCGAGTAGTGAGTAAGTGGATCACCAAGTACTTAGTGACTTGGCATGTTCTACTTCAATCGCATTAGATACATGTCACATAATCAACTTTATATCTCAATTTATGGCTACCCAAAAATTTTATTTTATTTTTAGTGTATGATTAAGAATGATTAATTTTGTATGGAAAAGACATCAAAACATGACACAACAAATTTCTAACCATTTGATTTAACCATGATCATATTTAAGTGTTCATAAAATACATTATTCATAGAAAAATAGAAGCATCTTATACATTTATCCAAATAAATTTTTATTAATTTTAAAAATATTTATTTTTTATATAATTATTATATAATAATATTAAAATATATATTTAATAATTATCATATATTATTTAATAATTATATAAATATTTTTAAATAAAATATTAATATATATTTTTAAGTTATCAAGTTCAATGAAATATATCATTTTCAAAAATTAACTCAAATAAATAAATAAAACAATCAATTCTCCCAACTACTTTAACTAAACTTAATTGACATAAAACATTATTATATATTTATATTTATATATTATTATCACAATCAATTCTCCCAACTACCCTAACTAAACTTAATTGACATAAAACATTATTATATATTTATATTTATATATTATTATCATATATTAGCATTTACATATTAAATAATATCATATCAAATATAAGAGGTACAACGTTCCTCGAAAGTACATCTTCCACATCCTTCCACTTTAATATAAAGTACGTACACACCCTATGATTCATTTTTTTAAGTCCATTGTCCACCGAATGTTTGAATGCTAGTTTTGGTCCATCATTGGTTATTAGTGTGTAGTGATTATGCTTTATTTTTTTTATGTTTTAATTTTGATAATGTTAATTTATATATTTATTCAATAAAATTATTAAAATAATTTAAATATTATAATAAAATATTGAATTTAAGAAATTGTGTTTAATAAAATATTATATTAAAATAAAATTTAATAATTAAAATTAAATTATATATTGTTAAAATATAAAAGAAAATAATGACAAAAAAGAAAAAAGTAAAAATATATAATAATAATAATCTATTTTCAAGGTTACGATCAAGCCAAACCCCGAATTGATAAATGAGACTTCCTTGGTTGTGGAACAAGAGACCCCTCTATGCAACAATTTGATTGTTAAAGTCTACGGAGGTATACATACCCTATCCCCCTATGGATTTGAACGTGTGACCTCCAAGGAGGAAACATATATTCTAAAACAAATCAAGTAATTCTTTTTCTTTTTCAAGATCTGATAAACCAAATTTGGTTTGTGTGGATGTTAACCACAATCATCACCATTCATCATATTTAATTTCATATAATGATGATGATAGTTAACCTCTTCTCAAACCAAATTTAATTTATTGGAGTTCAAGAAAGGTAAGGAATTACTTGGTTAATAAATTTATGAAGATAATTATTTATTCACTGAAATTTTAGTTTTAATAATAAATTTGTGAAGATAATTTACATATTACAAAAAAATACTAAATTTAATAAATCATATTCAATCAAATACCATGTTAAAATAAAATTCAATAAGCAAAATTAAATTACATATCATTAAAATATAAAAATAAAATAATGTCAAAAAATAAAACTAAATAACTTATATGTGTGTGTCAAATCCCGCTAGGACGATTGGATTTCCAAGGTTTTGTTTTGTAAGGTGGCCAAAGTTCGAAACTCGCAGTAGTCGGGAGGAGACACCCAAAAAAATACATCCATGTTAAGATTTGGTGTGGCCCAAACTGAGTGCGATCCCTGGGTGATTTTGACCACTTGCATGCCCCTGGTCACGGTTTCTTAGACCATAGGCTAGTCCCGTAGGTAATAGACATGACCAAGTTAGACACCAAATTGGTGTATGAGGGCCCCTTATTTATGGGACAAGGGATCCCCTCTGCGTAGAAATTTGACTGTTAAAGTCTACATAGTTGTATATACTCTACCCTCCTCTAGATTTGAAACCATGACCTATATATAGCAAACCAAGTAATTATTTTTTTTAAAGATGTGATAGATCAAATTTAGTCTCTGTGTAGGTTAATCATCACCATCATCTTCATATTTAATTTCTTATAATGATGACGGTGGTGGTTAATGTCCACTTAAACCAAATTTGATTTATTGCACCTTAAGAAAGTTAAGGAATTACTTTGTTTATTTTTTTTATTTTTTTTGTATTTGAAAAGTTTTAATAAAAACGTTCCTAAATCACCATATTGTTTGTGACTTGTGGGACTAGCATGTGGTCTAAGAAACCACGACCTAGGGGCATTAGACTATGTTCTAAGAAACCATGACCTAGATGTAACACCCCATATCTTGGCCTTAGGAAGTTAGAACATTATTGTTTACTTATCTGAGTAATTCAATGCTTAATATTTCTTTGGGCTCAGTTATATTGAGATAGATATTTGAGATGTGTACATCTAGACCTATTTATGTGTTGCACAATATTATTTTTACTGTATATGCTCATGATATACCTCTTTGGTTTGTTTAAACATGCAAATTAAAATGTGGAATTTAGGCACGTGGATATCAGTTCAAATTTATGTTGTGAATGCACGTAACAAATGCAAGGTGTGATAAAATAAACATACATTTCTTAATTGAACACCAATACATATATGGATTCTTATACGAACGTATGATGTATATGCATGGATATGAGTTATTGGTGCACTAACCTATAGGTTGATGAACTATGTGATAGACAAATGACTGTAGTGTTGAGGTAGTGTGGATGTCATAGACATCAAGAAGGTAGTGTATGCTATAAATTGTACTTTTATTTAATTTATGATTCGAAATATTGTTATGATCTTTGATAAGTGTGGTTTTGACGGGATGTGCATCTTGCCCGGAGTGGTTGTTTGATGACGTGACTCTAAGAACAATAGTTGTATAGTATGGCTCAATATAGGGTGTTGACCCTAGTTCTATCAAGAGGGGTGGATGTATTTCCCAACGTGTATCCCTTGAAACCTAGAGTCATGGGAGGGTTGTGTGAAATTATGCTCCCCTAGACGTGTGATGGTGATTGCCAATTTCTTACTGGGGAAGCTTGTTCTATATGTATGACACTTCTGTTTACGGATTCTATTTGGAGTTAGGTCAATATAGTTGACGCTCCAACTTAGTCCAACAAAGGAAAGGATGGGATGTGGAAGATGAAAGTAGGGTAGGGAGGAAGGATGATCCAATGTTAGTTGAGAATACTACTTGGGGATTAGAGGTGTCACTCTTGTTTTATCACTTGGTTCCTACCATGTTTAAAACCGTCATTTTTATTCTCTTTTGATATTTTAAGTATGATGATCAATGTTTCAAGAATTATTGTAGTTTTGTTAGTTAAGCTTACTGAATATGTATTTACTTGATTTTCTATCTTGTCTATCTTGTTGAGATCATACATTAACTATGCACTAGAGGCATTGATTGTTTATCATTAGTACATGTGCAAACTATGTGTCCACTAGCTACGCACTCATACCCTACACATGTACAGTAGTACAATTAATTAATGTATTAATTATTAAATTATATTATTAACTATTTAGTTGAATGATTTAATGACTATATAAATTATATTGCATACAGAAAATATCTAGTAGCATTAAATATCTTCTTTGACTTTGATTGATAGTTGGTATGATAAATTAAATGAGTATGGTGGGTTGTCGTGTATATTTTGGGGGAAAATGTCAAATTGTATTTATAAGATAGCATGAGAAAAAAGACTTTTCATTTTATTTATTGTTATTTTATGCAAGTTATTATATTTTAGTTTTATTTTATCTAGATAAGGGAGGTTGATGACTAATAATGAGGGTGGTTGAGGAGACTTGAAGAAGGAGGTATGGAAACTTGATAAATAGAAAGAGGAAGTGGTGATGAAGAGGGGGTTTAAAGGTTTGAGTATGTTGAGAGGTTGAATTATTCTTGGAAGAATTATTTCTTGTGACAATCTTGGCTAGAGCATATGTGCATCGCTATTCTTGGAGTCACAGGCATAGAGGGCCAAGAGACTGAAAGGTTTCTTGGAGCTAGGAAGTTGGCGAGGCTCCTATCTGGTTGAGAGGATAATTTCGTTGTTCCACTCTAGGCAAGTGGGAAAAGAATGCTTGGAAGCATCGTCCTACTACCATCAGAACTACATTGCAAATGATTACCTTCAACAGACTAGGGGAAGAGGTATTTTTCCTAATATGTATTTGTTATGTTTCTGTTATTCCATTTAAAGAGTAAAAATGTGTTATTTCAAATCTTTTGATGCTTGTATGTATAAGTTAACAAAATTTATTTCATATCTTCTCATGGAGAGACGTTACACTAGGGACATTAGCATGTGGTCTAGGAAACCACAACCTAGGGTCATCTAAGCCATCAAATTCACTCGGGGACTACACCTAGTTGGGCCATAAACATCGACCCTTAACATGGTTGGATTTTAGGTGTCTCCTCCCTGCTGCCTGGATCATCATACAAAACAAGACCTTTCAAAACCAATCACACTAGTGAAATTTGACACCATAATTTTAATGAAGTTAAAAATATTTATATTTTTTTATATAAAATAAGATATATAAATACCCATAAATTAAATAATCAAATTACTACAATTATTTTAAAATTAAATTATTATTATTATTACTACACGACATGCACATAATTAATACAAAACAAAACATGAAAGTGCAAGAATTAATTTACCTTCTAAATGTTTAAAAAGTAAATAGAAAATATGTAAGCTAACTTGGTAATAAACTTTAAACGAGCACAAACATTTTTATCTCGTTTATATTAATTTTATAATTTATAAAAAATATATAAAATTTATTTATTCGAAATCTCACTCACACAAAAGGGTTTGTTAACCACTATTTTAATAATAAATAATTTCAGTTACTTAACTTATGTTCTTAGTGTTATTGATATGATATTTGTATATTTTGTTATAATAATTTATTTTCGATTATGGTTGTAATTTTAAAAATTTGAAATTATGTAAAAATTATTTTGAATTGATAAAATTGTAAATATCAATTATTAATATTGCAAAATAAAATTATAATAAGGATAATAAAAGATAATAATAATAATCTAAAATTACAATTTTGATAAAAAAAAAATTCATAACTTAATTTTAATGATTGCAAATCTAAAATAATCAAAATTATATAAAATTGAGATTTATTTTATATTTTAATGGTACTTATTGTAAATATATTTACAACTCATTTAAATTTGTCTCTCAACACATTCTTATCTCATATTTACTTAAATTTTTTTAAATAACATATATTAAAAATTATATTAAAAATTTCACAAACAATTATCTTACATATAACACATTTTTTTGTTAAGTTATCTGAGCATCATCGTATCAATGTAAAAAAAAATTACAAAATTGTGTTGTTGGCTTGTCACTGGGAAAACCAGAACAGTAACACATAAGTATCTTGTGTTGTACTTTACATCTTAAAAGCATAAAAAATAGTAGATTAATATACCTAAAGAGATAACTAGTTTTGTAGATGTCTATCTAATATCTATAATTTCTATGATGCTTCCACATAGGTGGGTTGAAGAATTATCTTCCTCTATGATTAAAAAACCAAAAAACTATCAGAACTATCATCGAGAATCATGGAGTATCAGAGATGTGGTATAGAGAACTCCATTGGGGGTGGTGTCTATCGTTGTGTGGGTCCAGTGTTGGGATCAGATGCGTCATGTGTTTTGTCTGATTTGTCATCCATCTTCTTGTCCATGGTCCAGAGCTGCTACTCAATTTCATCTAATTGAAAAATGATTTCCTGGTGAGTTTCGTTGTGCTCCACTAGGACCTTTCCCATTAATGTCTTGAGAAGCCAGTAAAGATCAATTGTTTTGGAATACAGAGTGACCCTTGCACGGTGTGAACCTGGGTCTGGAATCCACGAGCTAATTCTTGCATCCATGTCTTCATCACTTATGAAATGTTGAAGCACCCTGACATCTGCCTTTGCAAGGTATAATTTAGCTTGGACTTCTAGGGGCGTATGTTCCTCATACATTGTTGTTGCATGATTCAGATCATGGTGCCTTAGCATGACAGGTTTAGGCACCTCCACGACGACTTATGGCTCACTGCTTTGTGTGCCTCTTGCCAAAAGACGACCGAGAAGATGAGATATGGAAAAGGGAAGGAGAAGGGAAGTTACAGAGTTAGTGGTCAGGGTGATTGATGAATACATGATATAGGGCTAGGGTCGGTGGGGGAGCTCGTCTAGGCGAGGAAAATAATGAGTTGGAAGCAGGGGTAGCCAGTATAGGAAACCGAGGACTGGAGTTGGGCACCATGATTGCTCCATTAATAGTCTTAATTGTCAAGACTTCCAGATACACAATGATAGGACGAAGGAGAATTGGGTCAAACAAGCCATGAGCTCTCGCACACAAACAATGAAGGTGGTCATAATAGTCATTAAGGAGGGGCTTTGAGATATGAGGTGGGTCAATGTCATGGAGGGATGACATGATGCCAGGTGTGAGTGGATCTCAATGCCCTCACCCTAGTCATGTCATGCCTCCCTGTCACCCGATCCGGGTGTACATATAACACTTCTAATTAGAATCAAATATTCCATTTAAAAACACAATTCTAGATCTCAACTATTTCACCTAAGTATATCACTAAGGATATCACATAGTTTCTTTATTGTCCAACGCACATGATTATTGTTTTCGTTATTATAGAAAAAATTATGGTTCTTGTGGTTATTATTATAAAAATAAGTGAATATGTCACAAAGTGGCTAGTCCATGTCAGATATAGAAATTGAGATAATAAATAAACTCTAAGTTGGATATAGAAATTGAGAAAGTAAATAAGCTTTATGTTGAATATAAAAATTGAGAAATTAAATGAGAAACCATAAGAATATACAACTTGAGTGGGCCTAATGGTTAAGAACATGTGTTTCCTCCTAAGAGGTTACAAGTTCAAATCCAAAGGGGGGTAGGGTATGTATACCTCCGTGGACTTTACCAGTCAAATCGCTAGGTGGAGGGGGTCCCTTGTCCCACAAACAAGGGGGTCTCATACAACAATTTGGTGCATGGCTTGGTCGTGACCTTAAAATTAGATTATTATTATTGTTATATAGTCACATCATCAATAAGTAATTGTCTTTATAAAAAAATTAAAATTAAAATATATAAAATTGATCACATCAAAATTAAAACATCGCATGGGAAGTGACACCAACTTTTTCTTTTGTTTTTCATTAAACAAAAGTCAACAATAACACGCAAAAGTTTTCACATAACTTTAAAAAAATCCATATTAAATCTTTTTTATTTTTATTTTATGTTTTAAAAATAAAATTATTATTTCAAGGATTCATTTCTTATCAATATTCTCTTTTACCAATTAGAAAAAACAATGAGTAA
This sequence comes from Picea engelmannii, assembly GCA_009831015.1. NCBI lineage: Eukaryota > Viridiplantae > Streptophyta > Pinopsida > Pinales > Pinaceae > Picea > Picea engelmannii. The sequence goes on from ML793960.1 coordinate 125,002, forward strand.
AATTTAAAAATTCTAAAATTTTATTTTTAATTTAAAAAAACAATTTAATAAATTGTTTTTTTTAAATACTGGAAAAATTTATAACATGAAATTGAATTAATGTAAAGTCAAAGCATTTTAGCTTCTAAATGAAAAATATGAAACTAAATTAATGCAAAAGTCTCGGCCCGAATGGGTGGACTGTCGAATTCTTCCTTCACTTCTTTGACATGGTTGGCCCTAATTTACTTGTTATGGTTGAGGATACTAGAATCCGAGGCAAAGTTTTTCGTCCGATTAACTCTACTTTCTTAGATTTGATTCTGAAAACCAATCATCCTTCTTCCTTCTCCGACTTTCATCCTATTGCTTTGTGCAATCTTTGTTATAAGATTATTTCTAAGATAATAGCGAGGAGAATCAGACCAATTCTCTCTCGTACTTTGTCCGATGAGCAGTTGGGGTTCCCAAAGGGTCGTCAGATACTTGATGCTATTGGAACAACACAGGAGTGCCTTCATAGCATTAAAGCTAAGAAAATTTCAGGCTGTTATTTTGAAGCTGGATTTGAAAAAGGCTTATGATTGCATAAATTGGGATTACCTTAGGTTGATGCTTCTTCATTGTGGTTTTGGTCACCTTTTGACAAAATGGATTATGGGTTATGTTTGCTCAGCTTCTTTTTCCATTCTGATCAACAGGGAGGCTACTAAATTCTTCAACAATGGTAGAGGATTACGCCAGGGATGTCCATTGTCTCCTCTATTGTTTATCCTTGTGATGGAGGGTTTGAGTCTCTCTCTGAAAAAAAGTCATACAGAAGGAAAGTTGACGGGTATAAAGGTTTCTACGATGGTAAGAATTTTCCATCTCTTATTTGTGGATGATGTGCTTATTATGGCTAAAGCCTCTTTTACTGAATGGCAGGAAATTCACACTCTTTTATATGCTTTATGTGGTGCTTCTGGATTGGAGATCAATGTAAATAAGTCAACGGTCCTACACTTTGGTGTACAACAGGGGTTTCTTAATAATTTGAATGCGTTGTTTCATTTTGGTCTCTTGAGCCTTTCGGCTGGGTTTAAATATTTGGGTTTTTATTTAAAGATGGATAGTTATAAGGTGGTGGACTGGTAGTGGCTATTGCTGAAATATGAGCATAGAATTCGACATTGGTGCAATCGCTTTCTATTGTTGGGAGGTAGATATGTTTTGATAAGGGCGGTGCTCAAAATCCAACTGATGTATTAGTTGGCATTGGCACATATCCCAGACACAGTTCTAAACCAGATTCATAAACTGGTGTTTTCCTTTCTATGGTCTAGATCTAAACAATCTTCAACCTTCCACTTATGCAGTTAGGAGTTGATAGCAAGACCAAAAGAGTTCAGTGGTTGGGGGCTTAGAAACATCTTCTGTTTTTCAAGAACATTGGTTGTGAAATCGTTGTGGCGTGGGTTGATGCATCCCAGTATTTGGGAGCGGGTTTTGAAAGACAAATACATCCCACATATTTTAGTGATAACCTGGATGCGCTCAATTATACCAGTTGCATCCTTTGGTTCACAAACATGGAAGAATTTGTTGAATGCTTTACCATTGATTGTGCACTAGCTTGCTTGGAAACCAGGTGCGGGTGATTCTATTATTACTGGAAAGGATGAAATTTTGGGGATGGGGAAGGAATCTTTTCTTTCTGCGGGTTTGATTACCCTTTTAAATAGAAAAAATGTTTATTTTCTTTATTAAGCAAGTCGGGCTCCGTTCCAGGGGTCGATCTACTCCAATTGGCTTAATAGCATAGATCTGGGACTGGAGGGCGACTTTGCATCTGAATGGGACTGTTACAGGTTGAGATTGATTGGAGTTGGCATCACTATCTTCGATAGAAAAGATGAGCTAAGTTGGATCGGTGGCGACTGCACTAGACTTTTAACGACCAAAAATGTTTATAATGCGTTGGCAGCTAAGTTGTGGAAGAACAAAATTGGAGGTTGGAGGAGAAAATTGTGGGGCTGGGATTTCCCACAAAAGATCAAACTGTTTATGTGGCTTCTTATTGAAGACAAATTACTCACTTGGAAAAATCTCCATAAGTGAGGATGGTATGGGCCAGGTATCTATCACCTATGCAAAGTAAATGGGGAATCTATTTTTCACCTCTTTGTACACTGCCCTTTCTCATGGATGGTTTGGAAAAAGATCAAAGAACATTACAAGTTATCCACAAGGTGGACTGGAACTACAGTGACAACTTGTTTTTCTTTGTGGGTTAGTCGGAACCATAGCCTCTCATCCTTGCCAGCATTCATATGTTGGTTCATTTGGATTGAAAGAAACTTGGAAATTTTTTAATCAAGGTCTCCATCTTGGGAGAAGGTATTTTTTCTTTCCATTGCAGCAGTGACAAGTCATAGTCCACAGAAAACTCAGCACTCCATTAGACATTATGTCCATATTTTTCCACTTAATAGAATCATAGGATGGTTTGACGGGGCAACTCAAATGAATGGGGAACTAAGTGGAGAGGGGGGAGTCATAAAGCTCAACGAACACTCAATCTATAGGTGGACTCTCAATTGTGGAGGAGGAACAAACACAAGAGCGTAAGTGATGGGTGCTTGGGCTACTCTTTCTTTGGCTCATATACTTTCCATCACAAATTTCCATGTCATAGGGGATTCCAAAATTGTAATTGACTGGCTTAATAATAAAGGATCTCTATAGGTAATATCTATAGACTATTGGAAGGATAGGATAAAGTAACTCTTCAAGCACTTTTTAGTCATCACCTTTGCACATGTTTTCATAGAAGAGAACCATGAGGCTGATATTTTATTCAAAAAGGCCCTTACTGTGCATCCTGGAGCCATAGCTTACAATCAGTGGTTTGATGGTCATGAGGGACCAAGACACTATTTAAAGCTATATTAATTGTTCATTTTGTAGACTCTAGTTGTGTGGTGTTTTATATGATGGTAGCTATTTGGTATGCTTGTAAAGACAAAAAAATCTTATTCATAAATTTTTTTTTCTATTGTTATGGACAGTAACCTTAGATGTTTTTTTGTATTCTGAAGCCCTTCATTTTGGCTAATGGATATGGCGGTGGATATATCATTAGTGGATATATCTCAAGGCAAGGCATTTGACTGTAATAGTTTACTTTGACTTTGTGAACAGATTATATGTCTTAATATAACGTGCAATTTTCTTGTGGAAAAAAGCACTTTAACTTCTAAATGAAAAATATAATCCCTAGAACTAATAATAAATATAAATATTAATGAATATATTTTATAAATAGTAATTTATTTTGTGGTTGAAACAAATATTATTATAAAACTGCATTGATCTAAATGACATAAAACCTAAAAATAGAGTGTGCTTTAATGGCTCCCAATAAATGGGACCATGGTAATGAGAAGATAGAATTCTTAGTTCCCTGTTGACGTTTGAATATGTTAGGACTGAAACGGAAACCTCACGAGGATATGAATCCCCATGTGTTTTTAGAGAGGTGATACTCCTCTTTGGCTAAAAGATATATCTTGAATATCTTGGGTTAGGAGAATGCTTAGGCAGCAAACCCTAGATCTTTATTGCTTGAATTTATTCAATAAAATGGTTCTTAAATAACCTGAGCTAATCTTTATGTGCAACAAGAAGTCTTTAAACAATGGAAAATATTGGAGAGCTTCAACATTAGAATTTCTTTGTGATCAACATCAAATATACGATCTTGTTAATCACATACAAATGCATCCTTATCTTCTTCACGAGAAATAGGAGAGAATAGTTTGATCATCTCAAATAATTTTAAAAGACTAAATTACTATTAAGATCAAAAGAGAATTTGATAGATTAATTTCAAATATCTCATATTTAAGACTCAAAGTTACAAGATACAATCAAAATCAACCCCCGAGTAATTATTTGTGGAGTTGTATTCATGAAAGATGTTCTTCATCACAAAATATTTGACAGTCATGTATATGGATGTAAATACTCCATGATAATATAAGAAAAGTATTTTGAAGAATACAAGAAGAACACTCAAGAACTCATCCTTGTGCCCAATTCAGAGATTTAAGCATAAAGCTATGAGAAATGGTTTAGAAGAAGAGAAAGAGTGGAGAAGATAGAGATTTTTCTTCATTGATCAAAAGCTTCATTGTATATTCATGGCTTTACCTTCTTCTTCATATGATATTCTTCCCTGCCCCTCTGATAATTTTGATTATGGAATCCTTGATGAAGCACTTCTTCTCCTTTTTAAAATTAGATCTTCTAACTACTTGGGTAGTTAGGGTTTTCCCCTTCTTGAATTTCTTGCACACTTTTCTTTTCTTGAAGCATTCACTTTAATTAATTCCTCATTTAAGTGTTTTAAATGATTTCACATCATTATCATTCGTATCTTTAAAATGGGTCCCTTTCCTTTTTTTAATAAAAGTTTTTTAAATAAACTTTTATTTTCAAAATTTAATTAATTTCCCCTTAAAAGAGGACTATATTTTAATTTTCTGGAAGTGATAGTCAACTTTTCATCCATGGAAATCACTTTAGAGGTGATATTCATCATCTCATCTTTCAAACGATATAATTTTTTCCCAAATCTGATTCCCAGATCTCAAGATATGAGCTCGTGAAGTTGAGTTATCACGCAGGCCCATTAAAAATGAAGTTGACTGATATTTCAATTTATGGGAAAATTATAGCCACTTTCAGCCCTTCCAACCTATACCATCATCTTTTTCTTCGAAATACCTTTCCAATGGTATACATTTTGCGTGATTCTGTCGCCCGGAGCTCAATTTATGGTCTTTAGAAGTTCGTGACTCGGGAATCGTTGATTAAGTGTCTTGGACAAATGTGGGCCTCTGATCTTGGATCCACCCTCCTTTAGTTCAAGATTCGACTTTTAGTGTAAATCCCATCCCACATGCATGGGAAATTTTGAGTTTTTAGTACATATATAGAAAAGTGCTTCATGTCTCTTATGTGGAAGAAGATGAGAGTATAGGGACCATAGAGTTTGACCCTTAGAACATTGATGAATAAAATAATAATTTTAGAACCCTGTCACCATCCACTCATGCCTAGTCACCATGATGAGTCATTCCTAGTCATATTCATGTGTCGGAGCCATGTGTTCCACGTGTCACCATCCATTAAATGTCATGTGGCACCATTCCAAAGTTGCCACATGTTCTGTGTTCATTGGGTGTCATGTGTCATCCAATATCCACCTCATGTCTAGTCACCATGATGAGTCATATCCATGTGTCGGAGCCCTGTGTTCCACGTGTCACCATCCATTAAATGTCATGTGGCACCATTCCAAAGTTGTCACGTGTTCTGTGTTCATTGGGTGTCATGTGTCATCCAATTGGGGTTTGCCACATGTAATGGAATGAGTGGTTGGTATATGGTGCAATGAAAACCATCCATTAACTGCCATGTGGCACCATTCCAAAGCTGCTATATGTTTTGTGTTCATTGGGTTCCATTCACACCCAGTCACCATGATGAGTCATGCCTAGTCATATCCAGTTGTCGGATCCCCGTGTGCCACATGTCACCATCCATTAACTATCATGTGGCACCATTCTAAAGCTGCCACATGTTATGTGTGCATTGGGTGCCATATGTCATCCAATTGGGGTTTTCCACATGTTATGTAATGAGTGGTGGTATATGGTGCAATGAAACACCATCCATTAACTGCCATGTAGCACCAAAGCTGCCACATGTTTTATGTTCATTGGGTGCCATGTGTCATCCAATTGGGGTTTTCCACATGTCATGGAATGAGTGGTTGGTATATGGTGCAATTTCATTGGTTAGTGGTTTAAATAATGGTTTAAAATAAATCTTAGGATAAAATGTTAAGGGAAAGTTACGTGAGGGGGAGGGGAAGTATAGGGAGCGGGTTAGGGAGTTAGGGGGAGAAATTAGGGTAGTGGAGGTAGGGGGTGGGAAATGTCGGTGGCAGAGGTAGGGGGTGGGAAATGTAGGTGGCGGAGGGATAAGGGTGACATAGGGTGAGGTGAGGGGGAGTAGTTTGTAGGAAGCGGGTTGTCGGGTGAGGGAGTGAGGGAGAATGGGTGTCCATGAGTCTGACAACTTAAAAAAAAAAAAAAAAAAGTATGGAGTGATGGGAAGGTAAGGGGTAAGGGGAAAATGAGTGTGGCGGGTGAGTGGGTTAGCGGAAGTGAGGGATGTGAGGGAGTGT
>ML793960.1:131368-148079 GCA_009831015.1 Picea engelmannii
TGGGGGATGGGGTAGGAGTGTAGTGAGGTAGAAGACATAAAAAATTTAAGTGTTAAATAGTGTGGAGAGGGGAAAGTGAAGTAAGAGATGAGGAAGGATTAAAAAAAGATTAAGTATGGGAAATGAAGGAAAGAACCAAGAATTTTTTCGAAGAAATTTTAAGATGATTTTTCAAAGAAATTCCAAGATAATGAGCATGGATCAAAAAAAATTGGACACGATCCCAAAAAAACTAATTTCACGGCACATGGAATAAGCGTTCATTTGATGACCAAAATATAAAATTCGATATCTTGAGCATACAAACTCAGATTTTTGATCCTAAGAATGCGTATAGAAGTTGGGATCGAGGGTTATGCCATGAAATTATATTCGTTCAAAAAATTTCTTCTTTTGATATCAATTTGTTTTTATTATTCTAGGAGAGGGAAAATGTAGATGACCAAATTTTGGTCAACATTCCCATAAATTAAAAAAGTGTTTAGTATACCCAAACTAAAAGGATCAATAGATTTCTTTTTTTCAACGTGAATATAAATTAAAAAAGTGTTTAGTATACCCAAACTAAAATGTAGATGACCAAATTTTGGTCAACATTCCCATAAATTAAAAAAGTGTTTAGTATACCCAAACTAAAAGGATCAATAGATTTCTTCCTTAGGTGTAAATATGTTATTGAATATTTTATGTTGTTTTTACAAATGAGACATAGTATATTTCATCATTCTATGCGTAGATGTGGCTATTGAGGTTTTTATGGTTGTTTAACAAAAGGTTTTATTTTTAGCAACATGTAGACTTTATTTCCATGGTTTATTTTTGGGGGGGTAGCTTAAGTAAACATGTTCTAGTAAGGCTATCTACAATGGGCATCGTATTCAAGTGGTTCTCGCAACTATATAGATCCCTAGACATGATTGGAACCTTGGATGGGAGGACCAGTGTCCCTTCTAAACACTAGTGACCAAAAACATGAGATCTTATTTATAGAATTTTTTCTTTTGTGTTCCGCTAATGATGTAAAATATTTATAAATATTGTGTACTATCCCTTCCACATACTGAAATTACTTCAAAGATTACCCTTCGTTTCTTGCTAAAAAATTAAGAAGTCTTCAAACTTACCATGATGATTAATAAATTTAGGTCTTCTTCCTCTAAAAGTAGAGAGCTAATCAATTCCACATTAATTTTTTACACATACTTTTCTTTTTTAAGAAAGTTCTATTATTATTAATATAGTACAAAAAAGTTTACATCTATGGCTTACTATGGCCTACCAAAACAGGGAACTAGGCCACACAGAAACTCAAAATACCAAACCTAGTATATCAAAGTTTTCATGTATGTACATAATTATTAGGTAGAGATTCTAGACCTTCTGTAAATTAACCAACCAAGAGAGGGCTAGTAATACTAACAACACTAAGACATAACTACATAATTGCATATAGTAACTATCATAGGAAGACTACACAATAATACATTAGAAGACTTATCAGTCCTGGCCATCAGGGCTCGAAGGCCTAGATGCATGAAGGTTAGAGGTTGCCTAATAGGCATATGGTGCAACATACTCATCGATGATTACTAGATTGGTTGAATTTCCCACAGAATGTTGAGCTTCATCCTTGCCAACATCTTGCCCATTTTCCACCACAATTTTGATGTTGAATAATAATATACAAACCACTTCAAATTTGGCCTCAAATAGCATGAACCTTTCCAAAAACTCCTTGCTTCTAGAGCACTTGGGGTATTAATGCCTTCATTATCTAGTAGTGATTGGTTGAGTTGAACACCATGACATCTTTGCTCCTTAAAAAACAGATTCAAAGAACCATCCCTCAAACTCCTTATCTATATACTCCTTGGCCACTTGCTTCCTTTTTTTCAAGACAATTTTCTCCAAAGCACCAACCTCCTCTTTGATATCAATTGCAGATTTTGAGTGGAATATCTACTCATCGCTCCTAGCTTCCTTTTTTAATCTATTTGCAGTAGGTATGGTAGCTTCACTCATGGGATGAATATGAAACTTTGGATTACTTCCCCACCGTCCCTTCACACTATACTCTGGAACCTCCATGTTAGAAAATTTTTCCATGTCACCCAACCATATAGAGTTCTGGAAAGTAAGTATTGCTTGAGCCATGAACCCGAAAATGAACCAACTCATGCCTATGAAGGGTACTATCAAGACCACTAAAAGGCCACCATAGAGTATCCTTACCCTCCTAACACACTGGTGAATAGGACATCCACAAGCACTCCATGAACACCGAACCACCCACCTCACCTTCAAGCCCCACCTAAGCCAACCCACCAAATATCCTTTTCCACAAACCTAATTCCCCAATCCTTGGCCATAAATAATACTCAATTAATCATGAAGAAGGATAGCTCCCCTGGTCCCCCAAATCTATGGGGAGAATACCACCACAAATGGATAAGTACCACAACCACTCTTTCCAATCACACTTCTGAGAGCCTCCACAAAAAATACAATAAAAAATTCCTACACAAGCAAGTAGAATGATCCCTAGGATCCATCCACAATCGTGCAATGTGGATTTTCGACACAATTGGCCAATCTATCCTCTGCAACATAACTAAAGCACAATCCCCCTCTCATTTTCATGATAGATTGCATTCCCATCAAGCCAAACATATTACTGAAACCATGATGCACCAGATGAGCCATAAACCTTATTTTTTCCCTGCGTCCTTTCTCCACCACCCTTCTTTCCCTCACACTAGGCACAATGAAACCGGGTTGTGTCTCCATATGGGGTTGGTCATATCATAAATTTACATGGAGAGCCATATAGCTTCCACGTGTCACTCTATCTAAGTAAATGTGGCACCCATACTTACTTTAATATAGAGAGGCATTTTAAGCTTTCTCTTTTCTCAAACAAGAGTGATATTTTACCAATTAACCATGGGGTGATCACTTATCCTCACCTAACACCTTGTTGAATGTAGACATGACTTTATTAAATATTATTTACCTTTTATTTTCCATCTAATCTTGTAGAAAAATTCCCTCTAGTGTTCAAAATCTAGCTATATAGAACATCATTATTCATAGCAATCCAAAACTTTGATCGAATTTTTGACAATCTAGGTTGATTCATAATTAGGAAAAACCATTAAGGGAATTGTTCCCCTGTGCATGGATCTTAGATCATGGTAGAAAATTTCTCATGCTTGAAATTTCTTTTGGATTCTTATCAAATCCATGGCCGAAAAGATGGTCTTATCAACTTACTTTTGTTTTAAGTGATTTTCAAAAACATAGTAAGAAGCATTGCACTACATAACGATTACTTTTTTTTACTTAGATGCCAAGTTTTGATGAGTATTATTCCACCATTTTTTCCTAAAACTTCCACTTAACCTTAATAATTATTTTAACATATCCTTACAATTAGCCTTGTTGGAAACCTAATCTGTTAGGGTTATGGTATTTTGTATTATTCACTTGAAAAGGAATATGAAAAGTCAAGTGAATAGGAACTGTCATTGGGAGCCCAAGATACCTCTTGGATGATGAATCCAAAGGTCATATATCATGTATTTATACGTGTATCATATTAATAAAAATATATCATGCTAATCTCCATTTGTTTGTATTGTAATAGTGGTAGTAGAGCTCATTTAGTTCTCAGGGCCTGAATTAAGCTATGGTAGTTGTCCATAACGTCTTAGTTGAACTCCACAATTTTCTCCTTGGGCGTTTTAATCTCTCATGTACAAAAATGTTACTATGCGAGTCTGAGTTAGTTACTAGTCTGCCATCTTCATTCCTGTCAGTGTCATTTGTGCCCTCATCTCTATCAGGCACAATAGTTAGGGTTTCCCTCTCATCTCTCTCTCTGTTGTTTTGTGTGCCCAAAACCTCTTTCTTTCTTTGTGTGGTTTTGTAAAGCTTGTTTTTAGCTATCAAAGATGATTTTTCTTTGGCCTCTATATTCTCACGACTATATTCCCATGACTATATTCAACCTCTATCATTTGGTGACTCAAGTCATTACCAAGCTTACCCAAAAAATTCTTGACAAAATAGCTCAATATCTCTATTGTTTTAAAAAACAGAGTGGTAGAGGGAGTGTTATGCAACTTACAATATTTTGCTTCAGTGAATGTGCTAATCCCAATGGTAGGATCAATAATGTATTGACCAACAATAACCTAGATTCACTAGCGTAAGCTAGAGAAAGAGTAAGAGTGTATCAACCGGATAACATATAGGCCATAAGCAGCCTAACTAGAGTGTTAAGTTTCTCGAGTAAGACCCTGAACAGTGTTAAGCAAGCCACATTGGTGTTAGTTTGATTCAAAACACTATATACCTAGCCTTGAACCACTCATTCCACAGGCTACCCCATAGTTGATTCACTCGTATTGCACTATGTGCTTATTGACCTATGATGCCGACGAACGACCCCAGAGATGCCTAGACTAGGAGACCTATTGGTAAACGTGTCTACCCAAACTAGTTTGAGTTGTGTCTGTCAGACTCAGTTTTCAACCAACTAGATGTACCTTCTGCTCCATGTACCAGTAAACGGTATGTATGATACATCTCTTCGTTAGGAAACAATGAAAAAAAAAATTCTCTCCTTCCAATTAGTGAGTGGGTCAGTTTGTCTTTTCAGCACAAAAATTTTAAAATCTGGTTGGGATTTTCATTCTAGAGGATTGTTATTCCCTTGCAGTATGTGTAGGAAGTGTATTTTTGTTTCTCATGAAGCTCGTTGTGGAGAAGTGTTACAGGTTTCTACGGTCAAAATATGACTTCATTTGGATATATTGAAGAGGAAATGGGGACAGCTACATGTTTTTAAATCACATTTCGGTTCTTTGTAAAGAAAATCATTAAATCGATGGCCTGTTGTCCCTGTTTTGAGGCTTCAGTTTAGTATGAAAGTTTATTTTCTTTACATTTTTGGAAACAAGCCGTGAATGAGCTCATTGGGACGTGCACTATAGTTTTTCAAGATTTTTGAGACTAAATTTTGCGATTCACATGTGAAAATTACACATTTCCCGAGTGTCTAAGCATTGCATGGAATATTGGGCGACATTGAAGGATGAAAGGGCTCATGCATTCCAAAATTAAGGCATGATATGAAATGGGAAATTACTTTCTCCTGATTTTTAGCATTTGGCATCAAGTGCCTCTTCGAAACTTGTTACATTGGGTATAAAGTTTTTTTCTTGGCCTACGACCGTGATTTACCTCTTCAACACTAGTTACAGTGATGTATAAGGTTTATTCTAGTCAAAGGTTGTGATTTCAGTTGGAATTTTGAAGGATGTTATTATACCTGTCATTTCTAGTAAATGTAGATGTGCATTTGATGCATTTTAGCGGAGATCATTGCCCTAATACATTCCTAGCACTGTCGTAAATTTACTTCACCTTAAAATATGATAGAAATGCACATCTTCCTTTAGGAGTCGATGACTCCATAATGCAGTTATGTCTCAATAGTTTTTTTTTCGGATTTAAGGTTCCTGCTCGGTGATAAATATCATAGAGACTAACAAAATCAAAGCATTGACGACACATTCGATATTGAAGATGAATTCAAATCTAGAATCAAAGTAACTTGCAAATAGTCTTTTTGTAAGTTTACTTGTACTTTTTGAAATTAAGTTGAATTACATTGTTAATGAGTGTATTTTCAGTAGAAGTTGACACCCTACATTTGTTGAGTTTGAATTGTTGAGTTTGATTGTCAAATGGTGGAGCTGCAAGAAATCCTTTGAGGTCTAAGTCAATCTTTAAATGGCTCAAATCGATGGATTGTTAGAGTTATTGAATACTCTAATACTCTCTATTGTCGATAATACGATCATAATTGACAAAGAAATTCTCACTAATGTTCTAACTTGTTTTCAAAATTCGCAAGACAAAATCAAATTTCTCCATCTTGAATCACAACTCTAACAAGATGAAATACAACAAAAGAATAAACATTATGAACTAGTCTGTGTTTAGAATGATTCTCTTTTTTAATTTGAGAATGATTCTTATCAACAACCAACACATGATCAAATCAATGAATCTACTTCAAAATCATATTCAAATGAAGATGAAGTTTGCTATAAAGAAATTTCCCTTGCACTTTCCAAGCCTATCATTAGACCTTGGAAAGAAATCATCAACAACAAGCACATAATAGGTCTTCGATACAAAATGGAAGTGACCTATCACATTCCATATTATTCCAAACCAATCTAGGTCTAGAGTGCTAGATTCCTTCAAGAAAATTCATCTTCACCTACTCCAATTCAATATTAGATTCCTAAATTCCAGCATTGTCATCGAGTTGGCCACATGGAGGATCAATGTTTTGATCTTCATCCTTGTGAGCATTGTGGAAAGAATAATCATCCTTCAAATAGAGGTTCCAAAAATAAGAAACTTGCAAGAGTAAAGAATCATTATGGTTGGATCACTTCTTGGCAATGGTCAGATCAACAACCAAGAATATGTATTGGTCATACTGAAGAATTCATTCTCGAATATTGACACATGTTACAGTGGAAATATTTTCATCTTCTCACCATGTACCTAATAGGGGGGATAATATCAGTGATTGACAGTCAAGCTTCTAGTTTCAAAGTCCTATCAATCGAGAAGGAAAAAGCAAGTCATAGTTAGATACATATTCCATCAGCATGATTTGGTTTTTGGTCTTCCTTAAACCATCATTTAGTAGAAGAATTGCAACTTATACTAGACAACAGTTTGTGGTCATCTTTAAACCACCATTTGAGAGCACTTCCAATTAGCAGAATACATTAAATTCTAGCTAAATTAGGAAATGTTCTGAGAATTATTGAGCCTTAGAGCCAAGTTCCAGAGTTTGTGGTCTTCCTTAAACCACCATTTAATAGAAGACATAGCTTTAGCTATCCATTTGGTTTGTGGTCATACCAAAACCACTATATTTAGAGAGTACATTCAGCCATTGGTAGTTGTCCACTTCCAGATTTCATCTCTCTGCTTGGAATCACATACACTCCTTTGGATTAATGGGGGGAATGTTGGAAACATAATTTGTTAGGGTTATGGTATTTTGTATGATTCACTTGAGAAGGAATATGAAAGTCAAGTGAATACAAATTGTCATTAGGAATCCAAGAGACCTCTTGGAAGATGAATAAAAAATTCATAGATCATGTATTTATACATGTATCATATTAATAAAAAATATATCACATTGATCTCCATTCATGTGTATTATAACAAACCTTAGTCCTTATTTTAACATATCCTTAAAATGAGGTAGACCATTATGACAATGGAATCCTTCACCCTTATTTTAGCATATCCTTAAGGTGGGGTAAACCATATTGACATTGAAGGCCTTAGCCCTTATTTTATCATATCCTTAAGATAAGGTACCCATAATGACATTGAAATTCTTGGCCCTTTTTTTATCAAATCCTTAAAGTGAGGTAGACCATAATGACATAACAAAGTAGATTGAGAAATTGGATAATCCTTAAACACCCTTTGGAGTTTGCACCCATTCTAAGGGTTTGAGGTTGCACCATCGAATGAAGTTATGTTGTCACATCCAACATCACAACTTCAAACCCGTCAAAATGAGTGAAAAATCTTAGGGATGCTTAGTGCTTGTTGAGAAGGTGATTGTCTCTTTTTCTTTTTTCCACAAAATGGTAGTAAGGCCAAAGGCCAAAGCCTAGGGTCAAAGGAAGGAGCTACCTTGATGACCTTAACCATAGGGAAAATATGGAAGGAGGGAGAAGTAATTAATCTTAGCATCTCATCAAAGTCATATGAGAGCACTATAAGGAATATCACAAACCAGAACCTAATGAAGTTAAATATTTCTTGACACGTGGGAGCATTTGATTTTCCATTAGGATTTTTAAGAGGAACTTAGAAAAAAACCTTTGTAAAACTTATGACATCCAACGATGAAGAGCCATGTGGTTGAAAGAATTATATTTGTAGAGGAATGCATGGATGGATTAGTCACCTTGTCCAATGTGTGATTAGAGTCAATAGGTGTGATTGAATAACCTCACCACTAAGAAACAATTAATAACCTAGAAATTTTCTCTACAAGATTAGAAGTGTGAGGTATATGTATATGCAATGCCATGGATGTGGAATTCTAAAGGTGATGCAAATTTTCATCTATAAACACTTACTAGTTAAATTATTTTTGACTAAAAAATATATTGGAGTTTCTTCCCCATGAGGGTTCTCCTTAAAACAGTGTTGTCCTATGAATGAATGTTCTATGTATGTTTTCATTTTCTTATTATGTTGAATTCTTCATAAGGAAATAATCAATGCTAGAATTATTCTTGCAAGGATGTTATTTTGTTTTAATTTAAAATCTGATTTGATTCTCATCAGGAGATTCTGACTTACCCACCAGGTTACCAATTAGTTTGGTGTTAGATAAAATTATGTATGGCTTCATGTGTTGACAAGGAAACCATTGGAAAATATCTCAAGAGAGAACGATTTTAGGAAGGACGTGAGATAAATTAGCAAATCCAAGAGAATATGAAAAACTAAGGAAGATAGTTCAGTAGATGGAGAAGTCAATTAAGGAAGATGGTTCAACATATGGAAAAGGAGAATGAAGCACTACATAGATCTCTAGAAGCTCACGTGAAAATCCTTGAGGAGCAACATGACCAAGTTGTAAACAAACTACAAAAAGTTTTGAGGCTAAAGAATAATTACCAACAAATCTTCAAAGAGAGTTAGAAGCTATGAAAAAGGAGAGGAGGTTTGGTTTGACTTAAGATGCATTGGCCATGACTAAAGAAAGTGTGGTAAGCACTTCATCTTCACCCCTTTATTAAACTTAATCAACAATTAGAGGAATGCCAAAATTGGTATTCAGATTGGTAAGTCTTGTAAAGAAGAGAAACTCGTGAGAGGTAGGATTCAAAAGTGAACCCAATGTATTTTTCAATTTTTGACATGATTTTGATAACATATTAAGTTGACAAAGTTGATAGAAGATTCTTAACAATTTGATTTGGAAGGGTACTTTTCAAGAAGTTAGTAAGATCTATAATTTTTCTAAGTTTTCATGGGAGCCATAAGGGGGGTAATTTTGAAATGAATCATGTTAATGAAGGAAATTGAATAGAGAAAGTGAATAGTGCCTAGGGATAAGGCATTCTCTGAAAAGTTGGATAGTCAACTAATATTAGAGTTGGACAAAAGTCTAATTTGGATTAAAAACAATATTTGGAAAAATAATCAACTTAAGATAGAAGCAATTGAGTTACTCAATTGAGCGTATGCAATTGGGAGAGCACATCGGTGGTCAATAGTTGGAAACAATGAATGCATGTTGATGGAGCACGTTGAAAAAAAACATGAAAGGTTCTAGCAATGTTTATTTATTATTTTTTGATGAAGTATGTTCGATGAGCAATTGGATCACAAAGGACTAAGTCAATTGGGATTATGGGTCAACTAACACACCACTGATAGTTTTCATGGATGTAATTGAGCCTAATGATTTCTTGGAGGACATATAATTGAACCTCTATAGAATGACCAAGTGGAAGGGTGACTAGATCTAAGCTACACAAGTATGCCACATCAACAATAACCATTGAATCAATTCATTTCCATTGGGTAATTGGCATCGAATAACTACTGGAAGGCGAATGAATTTCTTAACTGACATGCAAGGAAAAAGAACAATTGTAAAACTCTTTGGATAAGTCCCATAAGAATATAGACTTTTAGAAATCAAGGGTCGGCATCCAAAGTTTGCCAAAGAGGATGTTCTAGAAGTATTGTGGAGGCTAACAAAGTTTGGTTGCAAACATAAGTCAAGAGACTTCATATTCCAGATCGATATTCTTTTGGTGAGCTCGTGGAATCCCTATAGGAGACAAATAAGAATCCACAAACTAGGTTGGGGATTTAACATTGAGAGTATGGAAGTTGATTGGAGGATCATGAGTGACTAAGACTTTTTGTCTTGTGGCGAAGAAGAACCTTGTAGAAAAGGAGCCCTTGATTCAAAAGCTAAAACTAGTAAACATTATGAATGTCACCTTGTGAGTCGGAAGTCATAGTAGGTAAGACATATTCTTAAATGAGAAACAATTGATAGCTTAGCAATTTTCTGTATAAACTAGAAGTTTAAGAGCTCTATATTCGTAGCACTATGAATGTGGATTAATTCCATAAGTGATGCAAGTAATTTGCATTTGCAAATACTTACTAGACTTATTTAGATTGAAGAACACATCCATGTCTTCTCCATGAGGGTTCTCCTTAAAACATTATTGTTCTCCAAATGAATGCATTGTGCATGTTGTCTTTTTTTCATTATGTTGAATTCTTAATAAGGAAATAATCTGGTCTAATTTCTATAAGAACATTATTTTTTTTTAAATTGAAATCCGATTTAAATGCCATGGATCAAGAAAAAATGAAATCATAGAAACAAAATATAAATTAATGATTTTGCATCAATGGTATGGTAGGTGGCTTGAAATTTTCAATCAACATTATCTCCAAAAGTTGTTAGTAAATTAACATATATATACTTTGACCACATTGAAAACATCACATCCACATTGAATACATATCACATAGTCAATATTATAATTAAGAAAGATGCATTACGTAGAAAAAGACATAGAAAGATACAATTTTGGATTTTTAATAATTCCAGTTCCATCATAATCTCATTTAAGTGTTCATCTCATATAGTATTCAAAGAAGAACTAAAAACATCTTATATATTTTGAACCAAATAATTTTACAATATTTTGAAACAAATCTTTATTTTTGTTATAATTATTATATAATTATTTTAATATATATAATTAATAATGATAATCATCTTATATATAATAATAATAATAATAAATAAAAATAAAAATACGGTTTAATTATAAATATTTAGTAAAATATCTAAATATTTAGTTTAATTTTATCTACCTTTTCCGGATGAAAATTCTTTATTTATGTATTTTCAATTGTCTATTAAAATTGATTTTTTCTTAAAACCTGATACTTCCCTACTTCGTGGATGATATGGGGTGCTAAACCGCGACCCCAAGGACACAAGGCTTGAACTCGTGACCTCTCCCCCGACCAAGAGAGTATTTTTACGTCTTACCAATTGTGCTATCCCATGAGGCTTAGGAGGAGGAGTGAATCCCTTGCAAATGAGAATCACGCACTCGGAATGTTGATATCACTTGATGTATAAATAATTATTATTTGTTCAATAAATTTAAACTTAGTAATTTGTAAAAATAATTTTGCTTATTTAATAAAAATATATATTATATATTTTTTAATTATTAAAAAATAATAATTAATATTAAATTAAATGTCATATTAAAATAAAATTTAATAATCAAAACTAAATTATATAACATTAAAATATAAAACTAAATCAAATAACACTAAAATGTAAAATTAAGAATATTAAGATGTAATAATTTTTAATATTAATACATGGAATAATATAAAACTAAATCAAAGAACACTAAAATGTAAAATTAAGAATATTAAGATGTAATAATTTTTAATATTAATACATGGAATATTAGAGTGGCTTTCTTGTCCAAACACTCAGTGTGTTTCTTTATGTGCTTATGGAAGTGTTGTTTTTTTATAAAATAAAATGTAGTATATTATATTAAGGAAGGTTAAACATTTTATAAATTTTTGGTTTGTTATCATTTTAATTTTGTCATTTTTTTTTTTGAAATTGCAATTTTGGATTGTTAAAATTGTTATGATATTTGTAATTTTATAAATTCAAAATAAGTCGGGTCAGATTTCAAACAAAAAAAATGTCAATTTCCCTTATTATACACTTTTTCAATCTTCTTTATTATGTCATTATAATCTACTCATCTTAAAAATATGATAAAATAAAGACTACAAATTTCAATGTCGTTGTACTTTACCTTATCTTAAAAATATGATAAAATAAAAACTAAAGATTTGGATGTCTTCATCCCTTATTTTATAATATTTTTAGAAAATATTAAAACAATTTAAAGATAACCTTGAATTATGTATGTATCTACCTATAGGTATGTACTCATTGTATTATGAATGGAGTGAGTAAATACCTAGAGGTAGATCCACATAATTTAAAGATATTCTTAAATTATTTTAAGATATGACAAAATAAGGGCTAAACACATTGAAATCTTTAGTCTTTAATTTATCATATTTTTAAGATAAGGTAAAGTGTAAGGACATTGAAAGCCTTAGTCTTTATTTTATCATATCCTTATGACTTAGACCATAATAAAGGCATAATAAAGTAGATTGAAAAAGTACAAAAATGCTAAGCATTTTTGGGAGTTTGAACTCATCTCAAGAATTGGAGGTTGTGTTGTCAAGGAGGGTACACCATCACATCCAATGTCTAAATCTCAAACCCCTTGAAATGAATACAAACTTTTAAGAAATATTTAATGCTTGGTGAGGAATTGCTTGCACCTTTTATTTTGTTTCACAATATGGCAATAAGGCCAAAGTCGAGGATCTTGAGCCTAGCCCAAATCACTCTAATAAATTAGAAATTTCTCATGGTTTTAAAAAAAAAAAAATATCAAATTCGAGTATCAAAGGAAGGAGCCACTTTGTTTACCTTGACCATATGGAAAAAAAGGAGAAAGAGAAGTACTGCAGCTCAACGCCTAATCAAGATCATATGATAGCACCACGAGGACTCTCACAAACCACAACCCATCAAAGTTAAAACATGTCCTGACACGTGGGAGCATTTGTTTGCCCATCATGATTTCTAAGAGGAACTTAGAAAATGCCTTCGTAAAATTTATGACATCCAAGAAAGAGCCACGTGGATGAAAGAGGTATATTCGTAGAGGATTACGTCGACGGCTTGGTTACCTCGTCCATTGTTTGATCAGATTCACTGGGTGCCACTGGGCATCTACGTGGACTTCACGTAAGCGTGTACATGTGTGAGTTGGAAACCGAATGGACATCTTGTTGGACGTTGGAATTAGATAAAATCAATACTTTCAGGAGCAGGCACTAGTTCAAGCATTCTAAAGAAGCCGAGAACAGAGAAAAGAGTAATCAGGTTTGGAATAGGGGATCGAATGAATATGATTTAAGATTTAACAAGAGGTTTATTGTTCTTGAAATTCAATAAAGAGTTAAAGAGTTAAGAATGTAAAATGAATGTAAGTTGGATCATCATTGGTATTCAAGGAAAACTATGTCATAGGTATTCAAGGAAAACTATGTAATCTGTTGGTGGTTTGTAAGGGGGTTACTCCTTCCATATGCTTCTAGGACTTGGGACATTACCTGTTTCCTTATATCTGAGGAAGACGAACTCTTAGCCAAGCAAAATCAGTTTTAGGTCAGCCCATCGAGCTAGGATGAACATTGGACGTCCCATTCTGGAAGACGTTGTCTTCCATTATAGGGGTCTCGCCCAGGTTCAAAACTCAACTTACTTACTTAGCATAGTTTGTGGGTGCCTATGTTAGGCCTAGGTTTATAGAGGTCGCCTCTCTCAACCTTGGGTCTCGTCTCTCTGCATGTTGTATATATGACTAGACGAACATTATTAAGCATATATTTTAGTATTATTATTTATGATTATATAAAAATAAATATTTATTTCAAAATATAACAAATTTATTTAGAGCAAAGTCATAAAACGTTTTTAGTTTAATGTTATCACAATGTAAGTCAAATTTTCTAGAAATTTAGAATTTCATGTTTTGATGTCTTTTCCCTACATAATGTAACTCTCTTAATTGTACATTCAAAATAAGAGTTTGGTGTGGTCACAAATTGAGATATAATGTTGATTGTATAACATGTATTCAATGTTGTTGAAATAGAGCATGCCAAGTCACTAACCACATGATCATCTTTACTAGTGAAATTGGAATTGGCTGAAAATTTCAAGCCACCTACCATTGAAGCAAAAATTATTTTTTTCTCCAATGAATGCATTTCTCTTGATCCATGGCATTCAAAATTTCCTAATGCACTCATATAGGGTTTCAATTTAAAATAAAATAACGTCCTTGCACGAACTAATATGGACTCGATTCTTTCCTTATCTAACATTCAACATAATAAGAAAAAATACAACATGCACAAAGCATTTGTTCTTGCTTATACACTTCATAAGCAAGCCATTTCCATCCTCAAGCAAACCATTTACATATACACTTCTAGTTGACTCCTTGCCTTATTGGATTAGTTCCATCCTCAAGCAAACCATTTACATATACACTTCTAGTTGACTCCTTGCCTTATTGGATTAGTCAACTAAGGCTCCTACATCTTCCCTAACCTCAAAATATTCTTCATCCCAAAGAAGGGAGGAGATGAATGCAAAATTACAATAACACTTTCTTCATCAAAATTATAAAATACAAAAATTGTTTTCCTCAATCACTTGTCTATCTAGATGCCTACTAGATGATATAGGTTCTAATGCAGTCAATGGTTGGTTTACCAAAGCACTTGGATGAAAAAATGGGTCTCCATGTACTATACAGGTTGGGGCTTTGGTTTATTTGGCTCTTAAGCTTTGTTGAACAGGCGACAATCTCTCCATACTATTGTTTCCTCCTTCATATGATACAAGAAAAAATGGATTGGGGCCCCTCCTTTATTTTTCAAAAAAATGAGTTTTCATGGACTTAACTTTGGACTGATCACTTTACTTAAAAAGTTTCCAAGATGTAATCCCTAGACACTCTTTTCAAACCCCTCTAAAAAATTGTTTTGATATTGTCCCTTAACTTTTTGAGCATTTTTTGTCTTTTTGCAACCTTCAAAACTTGTAAAAATTTCCTTTATCACATTGCACTAAAACTTCCTTCTGTTGTGATGTATCACATCGAATTTTGTCTTAGGTGTGATACACCACATCACATTGAAATTTACTTTCACTGTGACACATCAAGACTTCAAATTTTTAAAAAACATTTTCATGTCACGCCTCTTGAAGTTTCCCCTTTCTATGACATATCACACTACAAAACTCTTTCTCCTTTGATACATCACGATGTTCAAAAGTTTCCAAAGCCATGACATTTCACACAAAAGATAACTTTCACTGTGATAGTGCGTTTGTCAAAGTTTTCCCCAACCCCGATTCAAACTCTCTTGCGACTTTTTATAGAGGTCTTGCAATCATTTTGATTTCCCTCCCTTCTCACATAGTTTTCATCCCAAATATCGTTCCTTATTTTGACAAGAAGCCACGACATACCCTCTTGAGGAAGGTTGAAAAAAACGATGCCTTGATGGCATTTTGAACCCCCCAATTGACGTCACCAAATGATATTGAGGCAAGAATCAAGACACTTTTGTTTCCCTATCTTTGGGTTATTTGATAATGTAACATAGTTCAGGGCTAGAGTCAAATGATATTATTTCTTGAATATCTCGGCTATCACTTGGAAAAGGGCCAATCTTTATTATCAAATTGAAACTCCACAAGGGAGAATTTCCTTCTCGTTTTCCAGCCCAAATCGAGTATGGGAAATTATCCCTTAGCTCTAGTGATAGATATGGTTTAGGATGTTCACCTAAGCTACATCCTTAGGAACGTAGATTTTCTTTCCCTAAAATTGGCCACCATTAAAAGATAAGAGTTTTTGGATCTGTTATTGCTCAGTTTGTAGGAAAGGTTTAGATAGCTTGAGTCAAGGCTTCAAACTGGCGTAACAGGAGTTTCCCCACCCACTGTCACCTCGATGGGGAGCTCTTTCTATTTAGGGTGGCCAATCCCAAGGGAGACGTGCCTAGTAGTCAGGGGTTCTGAAGGCAAAAGGTCAAGGTTCTAAGGCTTCAAAAGTCAAAGTAAGCTTTCCCTTCACAGAGTACTGCCAAATGGATAGTCACAGAGAAGATCTTCCACTGAATGGCACCTGTTTGCGAGACAAAGCAAATGAAACTAAAAGAATGTGTTGTAGTGGTTAGTACTTCAAATATCAATGACTATCTTAAATACATATGAGCAATAATACATGTAATTATTGACGAAGTCAATGATTGCAATAAACACTTATATTTTATATCACTTCTTCAATAAATACACAAGAGATATTGGCATTCAATGTATAAAATCAAATCTTTGAATTATCACAATGCACCAAATATCATAAATCTGCTCATATATAAATATTGTTGCTGCGTCACTATTACAGATTTGGGGTGACGTCAGCCCTAGTGTTAGGTCAATTTGGAGGGCAAAAAGTGAACGTTTTGCACATTAAACCAAAGAAAATAATCTATACTTCAAATGCCAACCAAATCACAACGTTTTACACTTAAACAATGGTTAAAAAGAGGCCTAACGTCATCAATATTGCTGCTGCTATAAAGGTGACGTCAGCCCTAATTTGAGGTTAGTTTAAGGGACAATGAGGAAAACGTTTTGTCAAATAAGCTTGTGAAAATGATCAATGACTCATAG
Source organism: Picea engelmannii (assembly GCA_009831015.1). Lineage (NCBI taxonomy): Eukaryota > Viridiplantae > Streptophyta > Pinopsida > Pinales > Pinaceae > Picea > Picea engelmannii. Next base: position 147,861 of record ML793960.1, read on the forward strand.
TCTATCAAATAGATGGCAATGTCAAAACGTTTTACGCCAAACAAGGGTTTAAACAAGCTTGACGTCACCTATATTATTGTTGTTTTAGGGTTAGGGTTAGCTAGTCAAAGAGGTGGACGTTTTTGACAAATCAACCAATGGAAAAGCCTAAAACCTCTATGGCTATCAAGAGATGAGTCAGCCGCAACTTTTAGTCCAAACACAAGTCTAAATAAGGCA
>ML793960.1:150593-163014 GCA_009831015.1 Picea engelmannii
TGTAAAAGTGATAAGATGGTGGGAGCGGACGATGGCTCTGCAAACCCCCCTTGGTGGCTAACCAAAACCCATGAATACCATCTTGCTAAGTTACCCCATCAGTTACCCCAACAGTGGTCAAGTGGATTAGTGTAAGATCCAAGCAGTCATCCGAAATGAAAGGAACTTAATGCATATGTAAGAAGGTTATAAGAATCAAATATGACACATACCATGATACCTTGGACCAATTACCTCATGGAGCAAGAGTCCTCTCCGACGCAAGCCCAGGCCGGTAGTGATGGAAGCTGCTACTGCTGACAGGACAAGTCTGGCTGAGAAGAAGAAAGATGGGCCCTCAAGGGCCATGCTCAAGTCAACCCTGCTCTCGGTACTCCATGTCTAGGACCATGTGGGCCTCGAGACATGATCTCCTAGTTATCCCTAGATATCGGGGATAACAGGATCTTCTCTTAATGGTCTCCACATAAGCATCTATATTTATTTTGAAACTAACACTACTAATGTGTGATGTTGTTGTCATTGATGAGTTGTAATATTTTGATATGGCTTCCAAGAAGTCCAGAAAGAAGAAAGATCCCATCATTGAATTAAGCCCATATTGTGAGGAATGACAGATATATATTGGTGCTTCAGGGACAACATATGTTGATACAAAATGTTGCATGGAGACCGACACAGTCTTTAGGTGGGGGGGTCTACACTAAATGTTCCATGTGGATACATATCTAGAAATGCCACTCCTCCGTGGAGAAATCGATCTAGATGAAGCAGTGTACTAGTTGATCAAACATCCTTAGTTGCTCAAAGTGCTCATGCATCCTATCATATTTCCTTGTGCATAAACCATCTCTTGGGTTATCATCCAAGCCAACATTGATAACAGGCTTATCCAAGACACAAACATGAAATCGTTTGCATCATTCCATACCTCTAACTTGTATATATATTATAAATTACCCACAACATAGGTTGACCTCACTAACTATTGGATGATGTAATTCCCATTGGATTGCAGAGAGATAACGAAGAGCTAGTGGTACCTGGAAATTTGTTTAGAGCTAGAAGAACAATGATTTACCCGAGAAACCTACTAAAGACTCCTTATATAATTGTAGTAGCTCTCTTGAGAAGGTTGTATGGCGTAGAAGATGCCATAGAATTCAAGGAATCATGGGTGTCATTAATATACATAGTCATTATAACATGCATGGTGTTCAATTGGGGGGCCATCCTCTCGGCTTCCTTTGAACATGCGATCTCAGTAACCAAGCACACATCTCTTGGAACACACTTGACCTTCTACATCACCTCGTACCTACTAGACATTGCTTGTGTGATCAATGCCTTCCTAGGTATGGGATGGCCAGGGAAATCCAGTAGCATGTTGATACACATATATTGTCAAGATTTATGGGTACACAAGTATTAGATCCACAACCCCAAGATACATGAACAATTTTGTATTCCCTTGTATCAACTATTATTCTGTTCTCCATCTCATTTTGTGTCAGATAAAGCATGAATGAGGTTATTGGGGTAGGTGATTGGTATGTCACACAAAGGGGGACATATATCATAATCTTCAAAGCTACAAAATCTCCTCATTTTCTCCCCATATTCATACTAGACAAACTAGCACTCCAAGAAATTGTCTATCATACACTTGTCCATGGAGTTGGAGCAACTTTGATCAGAGACAAAAATCCCCTTGGCCCTAAATGCCCTTATGTGTAGGATCATATAGCAACAAAGATAGAAAGGAAGCGATAGAAAAAGTGGACATCTTGGAAGCCTTCCATTTTGGGGAGGAAATATTTTGGCGACACAACCCATTAGATGACATCAATCATCATTGCAGGGCCTACAAATACAAGTGGTTATACTAGAATGAGGCATGTAAAGAATAAGAGATCTATAGGAGAGATATATCCTTTGATGAAGTCCTTTTCAAAATGGGGAGTGGCTCTAAGCCCAAAAGAGACAAACTTGACAGAGAACACTTGGAAAAAGGAAGTTATAGCCAAGGCAACAACGAAAAAAAAAATATTGGAGAAGGAGGTTAAAGCACTAAGACTTCAATAGCCCCAAGAGGAGGAGAAAAAAAACAGGAGGTTGAATCACTGAGGATTCAATAGGAAGAAGTAGAAAATAAGAGATACGAGGAAGAGGAAAGTAAGAAAATGGAGGAACAATAAAGACAGAGAAAAGAGGAGGAAGAGAAGATGAAACAAGAAGAAGAAGAAGAAAGACTCAAGAAAGAAAAGGAGGTGCAAGACACATACCCGATGGACACTGTCCCTTCAAAGACATCCATCAACACCCCAAGAACCATCCTCACAAGAGGCCATTTCCCACTTGGAGAGCTTGGATTGGGTGAATTCATCCCTTCCAAATCAAATAGAGTGGCCATCCTAGATGTGTTTGTTTTTGACAATGCATGGGGCGAGATCGTAAGATAACCCTAGAAACAATCGAAATTATCAAGATTGCCAATGCTCATGGTAACTGCAAGCACCCCACTTGTAGCAGACACCAAAATGGATCCTATAGCCATGGCCTCAACTAGAGTAGTTTTTTCACAAGCCTTAGAGAAAAATATCAGAAACATGACTTGGGAAATTTAAGAGTATGAGGAAAGAATCCAAGACCTGGAATAAGGTCGATATGACTAGTGTCATAGATTTCAAAGCATGTTCCTTTGAATTGTAAGAGGAGATAGGGATGAAATTAAGGCATATTTACACTAGATTAAAAGAGTTCCAAGACTTATCTACACAATTGCTTACATTACTAGACATAGTCAAGGACAAAAAAGTACTTTTGTATGGAGTCTAGTTAGCTATGGGTGAATTGAAGAAGTGACAAGCAGAATATCAAAACATGCCTATAGACTTGCCCAAGATGACTATTGCAAGAAATTTTAATGAGAAGAATCCCTCAAGACCATTTTTTGAGGAGGATAAAATGGTGTTGTGTGATGGATTCTCTGTGAACTACTTCCAGTGTTAGTACTATCATTTACACCACTGTAAAGTTATATTGTTCATGTGTTGATTGTTTTGTAGTGAATTTGATGGCTTTACATTTAAGTTGTTCTTCTGATATTTATCATTTTTAGATGGTATATAGAAGGTTGTGAATGGTTTGTTGTTATAGACTACTATGTTTACATTCATCATTCATTGTTTATGTATTTCTTCTTTTCTCTAACAACTATTTGTTTCGGAAGTACAAGTAGAAATTTGTAATTAATCTTCCATCTACATAATTAGCTAGGATATGTTATAATAGTTTAGTTTTTTCACTTAGAATAGTTTCATACTGCATACTGCATTATGTATTTCCATCATAAACCCCACTCAATTTTTAGTAATGGGTATCGATCCAGAATCTGAATGGGTCTCCTATCCCAAATGGTCTGGGGTCTAATTGGAACTTCAAACTAGGAAGAACCCATGTCTATTGAATGCCACTTTTCCCATGTCAATAAAAATTGGCACTAGAAGGAGGTCCTAAGTTGTATGGATGGTAGAAATACTCGATCGTCACATGGTCAAACATTTGATCCTTCAACTCATGAAACTCAGCCCAATATTTTCCATACCATAGTTTATAATTCCAAGTTAGAAACCACTTTTGAAGACACCTCTCCCATTTTTGAAACCCATGATTCACCTCCTAAGAAATTGTACATTGTTCCCAAACGAGGTCCATGCTTTACGTCATCTCACTAAGGCATTCACCCAAAATATCAATGAGCTACTTGTAGCACCTATTCTACCTAGATGAGGGCCAACCCATAAGATATTTATCAAAACTCCTCAATATGTTCTTGTGAACTCCATATAAGACTTGGTATACTTGCTCTACGAGATATCCCTCAACCTTTGGACCAAATCCCATTGTCACCCCCTTCTTCACCTTGATCTCCTCAATATTCATCATGGATCCTGAATTGAATAGAACAACAAATGAAATATTGAATCATTGTATAGATAACTAGATGGTTGGAAACCAACCATGCATAGTCGCATGGATGTCCCAAGGAACTCTCAAGTTGGGAGACTAGATGCATGAATTTCCTAAGCACCCCAGGATTATTTTTTCCTAAGTATGACCTAGAAAGGTCATGTGTTCTCAAATACCATATAAAGAACTTATGCCTTTCTATAAGTTTGATGAAAGTTGAACATGAATATATGGTCTATAGATTATTCAACCCTACACCTTTTAGAACAAAGCATCTAGTTGGTATTATAGTTTACTAGTAGGCTCCATTAGGAGATGGGATGATTTTGAGGATTTTATTAGTAAGTTTGGTGAAGAGAAAAATATAGCTATTCTTTTACAAAAGTTAATAGCCATTAAAATGGAGAAGAAATAGAGAATCAAATCATTCAACCAACGCTTCACCACTATTCTGAACAAATTCCTTGCTAACATCCAACCAGTCGAGGGAGTCGTAGTAAAATATTACATGTCTACTTTACACATCCATTTCCATGTTCATCAAGAGGACTAGTAAGACCACATTAGTTGAGAATTTTGAGGAATCCAAGAAGGTGGAGAAGGAAATGTCGACCTTAGTAGGAAATCTAGGAGGAGAGGACAATAAAGTTGTGATTATAGGTAGGAAACCCTTATTATTAACCAAGCATGCAGAATAGGAACCCATTGATATAGAAGGTGTTCTTAAGTTGATCAAGTAATTACCAATGAAGTTTTTGACCTAAAAAACAATTTTGGAGAAGGGACACCCACTTATATACCATATAGACCCTTCCATAGAAAAGGAAACAACCAAACCAAGCCTCTAAAACCTTCAAATCTGAACTTAAATCTAGAGGAGGTGGGAATGGAAAAATTCCACACCTACCACCAAGCTAATCATTTTGGAATACATGTCCCCAGTGGATTGATTCCATGACTTTGGTTATAAACCAACTACTGGATCAATTGTCCCTCTCTGACAAGTCATCCCAAGAGATTAAGATTGAGGAAAACACCAAGGAAGGGGACACATTTGGAGAAGCTACCATGTTCCTTTGGGACTGGGAAGTTGATTCCAATAATGAAGAAATAGGAGAGTTATCAATGGGAGTTACACACGTGTAAGTTTTAAACCTGTGAAATAAAGCAATGCATACAGATTCTTAAGAAAAACAGAAATTAATTAATGGATCATACACATAGATTTACACTAGAAACCCTTAACCAAGAGAAAACCAACCTTCCTTGGTGTCACACCTCTCAAATATTCATTGTATTAATTTCACCATTCACAATACAATATATACAATATTTTAAGTATTTCACAGCTACCAAAACCCTAATCCCTTAATCAGAGATTAATTTAGAAAACCACTAAAATAATGAAAAAACACTAAAATAATAAAAACCACCCAACAATGGATGGGATTGTCAGAAGATGTATTCAAATATGGCATACCCCCCACACATGCACATAATATAACACATACCCAACATTCTCCCACTTGTTGTTTTCTTTACATACAACGGGTCACAGGATTACATAGTCGACAATCCAGGGCAGCAATGCACATTTTTTCTCTACACCATGAGAACTTATCGGTGCTCACAGACTTTGTTAATGAATCTGCAACATTATTCAAAGTGTTAATATTCTCCTACAACACCTTCTTGTCTTCAACCATGTCTCTCACAAACTGATATTAAACATCAATATGCTTTGTCTTTCAATGATAAGTTGGGATCTTTGCCAGGAAGATTGCACTCAGACTATCACAATATAATCTTACTAATTGTTGTACCAACCCAATACCCGAACATAATATTTGTAACCATACTACTTCATTTCATGCATGACTGGTTGTCATGTATTCAACTTCTGTAGTTGAGAGTGCCACTACATCCTGTCTTCTTCTCATCCAACTGATTTCTCCTCCAAATAGGTTAAACACATACCCACTTGTAGATATTTTGGGATCCAGATCTCCAACCCATTCTGCAACAATAAACCCATGTATGTCCAACACTGTCCAATCCTGGTCTTCCTTGGTAACACAATCCATAACTATAAGTGCCACACAAATACCTAAAAACCCTCTTTATTGTTTTCCAATGCTCCTTCCTTGGTTTTGACATATACCTGCTCAAAACTCCCACTGCGTGTGCAATGTTTGGTCTAGTATAAACCATTTCATACATCAAACTACCAACCACACTAGCATAAGGAACATGGGAAATATCTTCTTCCTCTTCTCATTTCTTGGGAAACTGATCTGCAAATAACTTTACACCTACAAGAATAGGAACCTTGACCGGTTTACTTTCCTACATATTAAACCTCTGCAATATCATCTCAACATATTTTCTCTGATTCAACTAGATTTTCTTGTTCACATAATCTCTTTTAATATCCATTCCCATAATGAAGTTAGCAACACCGAGATCCTTCATGTCAAATTTAGAGGATAATTTTGATTTCACCTCCTTGATAACATCCATGTTATTTACTACTAGCAACATGTCATTCACATACAATACTACATCAATGAAGTGATTACCAACTTGTTTGGAATATACTTAGTGATCAACCCTGCTTCTCACAAATACCAGTCCAAGTATGTATGTGTCAAAATTTTGGTACTACATCCTAGGTGATTGCTTCAGACCATATAGTGACTTCTTTAGCTTACAGACCAGTTGTTTCTTTCCCTTCACTGCAAATCCTTTTGGTTGCTTCATGTAGATTTCTTCTTCTAGATCCCTATGTAGGAATGTTGTATTTACATCCATTTGTTCTACTTCAAAATCAAAAGAAACGAAAAAATATAATAGAAGTTAACTTGGCAACAAGAGAATTTTTTTTACCAAAGTCAATTCCCTCTACATGGGAATAACCTTTTGCTACTAACTCAACTTTTTATTTCTTCACTTTTCCTTATGCATTCAACTTCTTCTTAAACACCCATTTGTTGCCAAATACTTCAGAAAGAAGTATCTGTCGGAAAAGTATTTCGAAGAAAAGACTAAAGAATTCTATGAACTCAAACTGGGGCAACACACCATAGAGGAATATGTCAGTAGATTCCTCGAATTGTTGAGGTATGTACCCTATCTAAAAGCAAAGAAGGAAAAGGTGCAACGATTCATCAGTGGACTACCTAAGGACTATCAGAACAACATTGAGTTTGACGAGCCAAAGACCCTAGAAGACACTATCTGAAAGGCAAGATATTGTTATGAACAGCTGGGGCATCGGACAGAACCTCGTGAAAACTGGAAGCAAAAGAATAGTTCGGGATTCCATAAAAAGGGGTTTAAATCCCCAAGATTTAAAAACTATAAAAAGGACTCAAGGATGAGCTTCCCAACCTGAAGTGTACACCAGCAGAATTCCCCCTCCCAAAGCGGAAATAAACCTTCTGGATCTACCCCAGGAAAGATTGATAACCCAAAGAGAGAGCTCTTGAAATGTTAGGGTTATGGAGAAGAACATCTACTGAGGGACTGCGACCACGTACGTCCCTCCGTAACAGCCCTCAGACCTGATCATGTACGGTGGAATTTGTGCCACACGCAACCTTGCAGACATAAATTGGAAAGAGAGGAAATGTGGTGGGAGAGAGTAGTGCACGCGACAGGGGATCGCAAAAGAGACTGGAGAAACCCTGGAAACGCAGGGAGTTTTGAATACCAGGAGAAGGAGAGTAACCTTTGTCCTGGATTATTTTCCTGCTTCAGGAGAAGGAGAGTAACCTTCGTCCTTGATTTCTGTTGAACTGGAAGTAGGAGACTGAACCTCAAAGCATCGATGTCTAGCTCGGGGGTGGCTAGTGGTAAATCCATTTGGAGTCACTGAGCCTACGTTTGGGTGGAAACGAGCACCCCTCTCAGCAGTTGCATCACGCCTGGTAGATTTGATAAGTGTTTTATACCTTGTATTTCAAACTGAATATCATGAATACATGCTTATGTTTATATGCCCATAATAATTTCTGTGTAGAATGATTGCCTGGTGTGTTAGATTGGAAATAATGGATGCTTGTGTATGCTTACATGCCATAGTCGGTTTGTGTACAAAGGATTAAGTTTGGGGCATGAATTCACTCCACTGAGAATCGTCTTGTTTTCTTAACTCTCGTAATGTTCCGGGAAGGCTCCTCAAGAGTACTCTTCCCCGGGGATTACCCCATAAACCTTGGAACCGTGCCAAACCTTTACCCAGAGAATCGACTAAGATTCGGGATGATTACCCAAGAACTGTCTGAAGGTTCATGCGATCTAGATCTGGAAACCTTATGCAAGGAAGGATATCTCTCTAAGGTCTCGGAGTCGTGGGAGTTTGAAGCCCCGAGAAGTTGAATTTTGTGATTCAAGCTCAGAAGGGATAGCGAGCCCAATTATAGAAAGAGAGAATACCCTATCATTTGGTAGATGAGCGGTCAAAATCCTTTCGGGAATACCCTAGATCTGTCGAGACTGATGGATCTAGAGAAGGAGCGTAGGGGTTAACACCCCGCCCCTTTCAGCCTTTGCATGTAGCGATGGGATCCCGGACCGTAGATCTAAGGATCTGACAGAGCCCTATTGACCGTCGATCTTAGCCTTTGTATAGGCAGGAGAGTAGCATTTCGTTGACTCGCGACTTGGAGTGGTCAAGGGTAGGGCTGCATGAACTCACGATTCGTGAGATCGCGACATGATCATGACCATTGGGTCCAAGGCACAGGAGAACCGTTGGATCAGAACTTTCGTGGTTATCACCTATCGGGGGTTCGAAACTTCAGGGAGTTTCTTTTCGATTGTAGAAGTCGCGAAGTGTCAAGCGCTGAGGGCTCGTGTAAACACGTGACCCATCCATAAGTGGGGACCGCGTGGTTGACAGGTGGTGTAACAACAAGCGCCCAAAGAAAGGTGGGAACATGTGACAGGTGATGGACACATGTCACCTGGGAAGGAGTCAACCCATTGTTGACTTATCGTATCTCGGGAACTCGCGAAGGAGGAGCATGAGGGCTCAACACTCCAACTCGTGAAGTCACGAGATGTGAGTAGCACTAGTATTTAGCCTAGGAAGCAGGTGATCGGTGGTGGACACGTGTCACACTGGGAAAGAGTCAACCCACTATTGACTTATCGTGGCTCGGGGTTTCGCAGGATGAAGAAGTTGCACCTTGATCGCTAAGGCCGTGAAATGTTGAGAGTTGAGGTCTCGTGCGACGGGTGGCGGCGACACAGCTCGTTAGTAGAGTATAGCAAGGTTGACAAGTGGCATGTGCGCGTCTCTTTGGCAAAGTCTACACAACATTGACCTCTCGCGTCTCGGGGATTCGCGAAGGAGGAGAATGAGAGCTCAACACCTCAACTGGTGAGGTTGCGAGTGGTGCTAGTGTTTGGCCTAGCCTATGGTTACCTATAGCAGGCGCTAGTGAGGAGGGATCCATACCCATATAGTATCTCGGGTATCGATGTTTGGAGAAAATGGAGTCGAGAGTCTTGATTCCCAACTCGCGAGTTGCGAAAGGCGCTTGCACTAAGGCCAGCTTGTGGTCGTTTAGAGGAGGATAAGGGAAGAGAAGGTCTACGCTAGGCCCCATAGAAGTCTAGAGGATTCTATTCCTCGAAGAAAAAGATGAAAAATCTAAGTTGTTGTAGTGGGTGTGTGACAAATTGGTATCAAAGCATGGTTACAACACTTGGCCTGCATGGGCTCATGAACGATTTGCGCAGAAACTCCATTTGAAGTACTCTTAAAAGGTGTAACCCTCTATCTTAACCCCTTTAGCAAAAGCCGAAGTTAAGAATGAAAATTCCTATTGTGTGTATGCATCTAAAATATATGAATTATGTGTTGATTGTGAATGAATATAATGTTGACTAACAATAATTGTTTTTCTAGCACAACAAGCAGACAATCAATTGCGGGAAACTGCAGACGCATAGAATGGTGATGCACCATGAAGTGGGGGATGGCTCCCACAACAGAGATGAATATTTTGACGAAAGGAGAGCGGTAGAGACCCCTCCCAATCTAGTTGAGACTGTGAGAAGCCTCATGGTCGAAATACAGAGCTGCAAGGCTGACAACGAGAGGTTGATAAAAGAGAAAGAGAAGCAGACAAAAATTAATGCAGTCTTGTTGCAGAGTGTATCCGACATACAAAGACAATTGTAGCATGAACCTGACACCAGTCACGCTGACTGACGACAGACAAAGAAAATTTGAAGTCCACCTGAGATATGGAAACGTGGTCTTTTAAGTGGCCACACTGGGAAGAGCACCTCGAGAAAGGTCCACCCCAGAGTAAGGGACAAGCGTCAGACGATTCCTCTGGAAAATAAAATGGTGACTCAGAGGGATCTTCTAGTAGCAGAACTAGTTCTTATTCCCGAAGAAAATGGAAGAAGCAAAAGACTTCCAAAAGTCACAATCTCAAAGAATTCAAGAAGGCCAAACCACCCTCTTTCGACAGTGAAATAAAGAAAGGGGAGGAAGCGGAGGCCTGGCTGCTTGGACTAAAGAAGTATTTTAGAGTCCATGACTTCTCAAAAAACTTGAAGGCCCGAGTAGCCACTTTCAACTTGAATGGAAAGGCTTCCATTTGGTGGGAATACCTTAAGAATGTAAAAGGGATTCACGAAGAGGACCTATCTTGGGAACAGTTTGAGAAATAATTCAGAAAGAAGTATCTGTCGGAAAAGTATTTCGACAAAAAGACTAAAGAAATCTATGAACTCAAACTGGGGCAACACACCATAGAGGAATATGTCATCAGATTCCTCGAATTGCTGAGGTATTTACCCTATATAAAAGTAGAGAAGGCAAAGGTGCAACGATTCATCAGTGGACTACCTAAGGACTATCATAACAAGATTGAGTTTAACGAGCCAAAGACCCTAGAAGACACTATCTGAAAGGCAAGATATTGTTAAGAACAGTTGGGGCATCGGATAGAACCTCAAGAAAACTGGAAGCAGAAGAATAGTTCAGGATTCTAGAAAAAGGGGTTTAAATCCCCAATATTTAAAAACTATAAAAAGGACTCAAGGATGATCTTCCCAACCCGAAGTGTACACAAGCAGAATTTCCCCTCCCAGAGCGGAAATAAACCTTCTGGATCTACCCCAGGAAAGATTGATAACCCAAAGAGAGAACCCTTGAAATGTTGGGGTTGTGGAGAAGAACATCTACTGAGGGGCTATCCGCACCGAAAACAGAATAGTCGGTGAATTTACAACGTTCAAGAAGCTACCACCGTCAATGACGTGGCCAGGAGTGTGTCGCAAATTTATGCAGCCTTGGATAATAAACAAGCTAACCACCAAGCTTCAGTGGTAGAGATGGAAGGTATGATCACCAACCATCTAGTGTCTATTCTAATTGACCCTGGTTCAAATTTGAGTTATATAGCTCCTAAGGTTGTTGATAAGTGTAAATTACAGCCACATAAACATGCCAAGCCATGGTTGGTACAGTTAGCCACTGGCACCAAAAGAAAGGTAGCGGAGGTCATACCATCTTGCCAATTCACTATGGGTGAATTCCCCACCCAAGCAACCCTTAACATACTACCCCTAGGATCATATGACCTTTTGATTGGAATGGATTGGCTAGCCACATATAAAGCCAGACTGTACTGTTACCATAAAACTTTAGAATGTGTAGGTGAAGAAGGAAGAAGGATAACCCTTCGAGGGATCTAAAAACCTGTCTCGGTGAGACGAATATCATCCCTTCAAATGAGAAAGTATTGTAGAAAGGGATGTCTACTTTATGCGATACAGGTGTTGGAATCAGTTGAAGATGACAAACCAAGCATCGAATACCACCCCACACTAAGAGAATATAGAGATGTATTTCCAGAAGAGGTACCAGGTCTACCTCTGAGAAGGGACATTGACTTCTCGATAGAACTTGCACTGGGAGCAGTGCCAGTGTCTAGGACACCCTACAGGATAAGCACACTCGAGCTAGTTGAGCTTAAATTACAACTAAAAGAAATGATGGACAAAGGCTATATCTGACCCAGTGTGTCTCCATGGGGAGCACCAGTTCTTTTTGTAAAGAAGAAAGATGGTACCCTCCAACTATGCATAGATTATAAACAACTAAACAAGGTAACCATAAAGAACAAGTACCCCTTACCCAGGATCGATGACCTATTCGATCAATTGGGAGGTGCTTCCATCTTCTCAAAGATTGACTTGAGATCTGGATACCATCAAGCTTGAATCAAGGGTGAAGACATCCACAAAACTGCCTTCAGGACGAGATATGGTCACTATTGGTTTGTGGTAGTACCATTTGGATTAACCAATGCCCCTGCCACTTTTATGTGCTTGATGAACAATGTGCTCAGCAAATTCCTAAACAAATTTGTACTGGTTTTTATTGACGATATATTAATTTACTCCAAGAATAGAGAGGAAC
>ML793960.1:163299-190648 GCA_009831015.1 Picea engelmannii
GGAACATCTTAGACTTGTGCTTCAAGTGTTAAGAGAACATCATCTCTATGCCAAATTTAGCAAGTGCGACTTTTTCCAGAAGCAAATACATTACTTGGGCCATGTCATATCTGAAAAAGGAGTAGCAGTAGACCCTGACAAGATCAGGTCTATCATGGAATGGCCTACCCCAAAGGATGTTTCAGATATCAGATCCTTTATGGGCTTAGCAGGATACCATAGGAGATTTATAAAAGGATTCTCCAAGATTGGTTGTCCAATCACTGCCCTCCAGAAGAAGGGAGATAAATCCACGTGGACACGAGAATGTGAAGAAATATTTCAATCCCTAAAACACCTACTGACCCATGCACCCGTGCTAAATATCGTTGATCCCAAAAACGACTTCCTCGTGTGCACAGATGCCTGTAAGGAAGGGATCAAAGGAGTCCTTATGCAAGGAGGAAGTGTAGTCTGCCATGAATCCCAAAAATTGAATGAGCATGAAGTCAACTATGTGACCCATGATCTAGAACTGGCTGCCATAGTGCATGCCTTAAAAATGTGGAGGCATTACCTCCTGGGAAGAAAATTTGTACTTATGACAGACCACTATGGATTGCGATATCTATTTGACCAACCGAAACTCAATGCTAGACAAGCTAGGTGGATGTCCCTTCTTAGTGAGTTTGATTTCGAAATCAAACATATCAAGGGAAAGGAAAATAAGGTGGCTGATGCCCTTAGCAGAAGTATGAAAACAATTCATCTGGTAGCGATGAGCACCTGCGAGACGAATGTCAAGGAAAGAGTTAGGAATGCACAAGAAACAGACACATTCTTCCAGACCATGACCTCGTACCTGGAGCAAGAACCCACAGGAATAAAGTATGAAGGCTACCAGATGATAGATGGAGGTCTGCTAACTTACAAAAATAGATTGTGTATTCTAGAATGTGATGACTTGAAGAGGTTCATAATGGATGAAATACATAAAAGACCAGATACTGGTCATCCTGGATACCAGAAGATGATCACAACCACCAGGAAACAATTCTATTGGCCTGGATTGAAGAAAGACATAGCTGAGTACTTAGCCAAATGCATAGAATGCCAACAAGTTAAAGCAGAACACCGACACCCAGCAGGATCATTACAACCTCTAACAATCCTGGAATGGAAGTGGGAAACCATTTCCATGGACTTCATCACCGGATTACCAACATCGACCAAACATAATGATGCCATCATGGTAGTGGTGGATAAATTGAGCAAGTCTGCCCATTTTATCCCCGTCAAATCAACTTGCAAGGCAATATATATCGCCAACATATTCATGAAGGAGATATTCAGACTACATGGTATGCCTAAAGAGATCGTGTTTGACAGAGACACGAAATTTAATTCCAACTTTTGGAAATCCTTGATGGCTGGTCTAGAGACCAAATTACTGTTTAGCACCGCCTATCATCCTCAAACCGATGGACAGACAGAAAGAGTGAACCAAATATTGGAAGACATGCTAAGAATGCATGTAATGCATCAACCCAAGAAGTGGGAAGATTTCCTGCCACTGGTGGAATTCGCCTACAACAATGGCTACCAAGAATCCCTAAAGATGAGCCCTTTCGAAGTCCTCTATGGTAGACCATGCAATACTCCAGTCAGTTGGAGTAATCCTGTGAAAAAAGTTACTATTGGACCCGACATGTTGAAATAAATGGAACAACAAGTGACTCAGATAAAACAAAATCTAAAGGTCGCTCAGATCAGACAGAAAAATTACGCCGACCGAAAGAGAACTCCGAGAGAACTCAAGACGGGAGACCATGTATATCTCAGAGTTAGGCCCAGGAAGAGTTCCCCGAGGATGGGAGCTTGTGCCAAGTTGGCACCTCGGTATTGTGGACCCTTTGAATTTCTAGATAGAGTGGGACCTATAGCCTATAGGCTGTCACTTCCTCCGACAGTAAAAGCACATAATATTTTCCATGTTTCATTATTGAAGAGATGTGTACATGATTCTAATCATATAATTGACTGGTCTGTGATCCAGGTGGAACTGGAGGGAGAATTCCTGCCATAACCTCAATGCATACTGGACAGAAAGGAAACCCCACTCAGGAACCGAACCATTGCACAGGTCAAGGTGCAGTGGAAACATTTTAGACCAGATGAGGCTACGTGAGAAATGGAAGATGCCATGAAACAGGCATATCCAATTTTGTTTACTTCTGTACATACACGTCATATTGATAGATAGAACATCGAGGACGATGTTCCTTTAAGGGGGAGGGAATTGTAACACCCTATTTCCTCCAGTCTGTAAAAATAACTATGTTGGCCATGAACTATGGCAAACTCAAAGATGTGAATGTTTGATTTGACAGACCTTTGCATAAAAGGTCGATGAATGTAAATTATATAATGAATATGTGTTGCATGACTGCTGAGAGGGGGGGTGTGCTAAAAGAGACCACGATGGCTAATGAGAGGTGGTGGAAGGGACCTGGAATGGTTGTGTTAACTTCCACCGATTCGGCACTGTAATGGTTTATACTTGCTCACCAACCAAAGCAGCTCTCTGATCCTGGAATTGATTTTCCCGTCAGATTGGTAGGTGGGGAGGATCCTCAAGAGTTAATGAGGGGATGGGGGTGAACCGCCCATCTGTAACAGCCCTCAGACCTGACAAGGACGACATAATTCACGCCACACAAACCTTGCAGACAGAAATTAGCAAGAGAGGAAATGTGGTGGGAGAGAGAAGTGCGCACGATGGGGGATCGCGAAAGAGACTGGAGAAACCATGGAAACGCAGGGAGTTTTGAATACCAGGAGAAGGAGAGTAACCTTTGTCCTGGATTATTTTCTTGCTTCAGGAGAAGGAGAGTAACCTTCGTCCTTGATTTCTGTTGAGATGGAAGTAGGAGACTGAACCTCAAAGCATCGTGGTCTAGCTCAGGGGTGGCTTGTGGTAAATCCGTTTGGAGTCACTAAGCCTATGGTTGGGTGGAAACGAGCACCCCTCTCAGTAGTTGCATCACGCTTGGTAGATCTGATAGGTGTTTTATACCTTGTATTTCGAACTGAATATCATGAATACATGCTTATGTTTATATGCCCATAATAATTTATGTGTAGAATGATTGCCTGGTGTGTTAGACTAGAAATAATGGATGCCTGTGTATGCTTACATGCCATAGTCGGTTTGTGTACAAAGGATTAAGGTTGGGGCATGAATTCACTCCACTAAGAATCCTCTTGTTTGCTTAACTCTCGTAATGTTTCGGGAAGGCTCCTCGAGAGTACTCTTCCCCGGGGATTACCCCATAAACCTTGGAACCGTGTTGAACCTTTACCCAGAGACTCGACTAAGATTCAGGACGATTACCCAAGAACCATCTGAAGGTTCATGCGATCTAGGTTTGGAAACCTTATGCAAGGAAGGATATCTCTCTAAGGTCTCAGAGTCGTGGGAGTTTGAAGTCCCGAGAAGTTGAATTCTATGATTCAAGCTCAGAAGGGATAGCGAGCCCAATTATAGAAAGAGAGAATACCCTATCATTTGGTAGACGAACGGTTGGAATCCTTTCGGGAATACCCTAGATCTTTCAAGATCAATGGATCTAGAGAAGGAGCATAGGCATTAACACCTCACCCCTTTCAGCCTTCACATGTAGCGATGGGATCCTGGACCGTAGATCTAAGGATCTGACGGAGCCCTATTGACCGTCGATCTTATCCTTTGTATAGGCAGGAGAGTAGAATTTCATTGACTCGGGACTTGGAGTGGTCAAGGGTAGGGCTGCATGAACTCGCGATTCATGAGATCGAGACGTGATCGTGACCGTTGGATCCAAGGCATGGGAGAACCGTTGGATCAGAACTTTTGTGGTTATCGCCTATCGAGGGTTCAGAACTTGAGGGAGTTTCTTTTCGATTGTAGAAGTCGCAAAGTGTCGAGCGCCGAGGGCTCATGCAAACACGTGACCCATATGTAAGTGGAGACCGTGTGGTTGACAGGTGGCGTAACAACAAGCACCCAAAGAAAGGTGGGAACAGGTGACAGGTGATGGACACATGTCGCCTGGGAAGGAGTCAATCCATTGTTGACTTATCGTATCTCGAGAACTCACAAAGGAGGAGAATGAGGGCTCAACGCTCCAACTCACGAAGTCGCGAGATGCGAGTAGCGCTAGTATTTATCCTAGAAAGCGGGTGACCGGTGGTGGACACGTGTCACACTGGGAAAGAGTCAACCCGTTGTTGACTTATCGTGGCTCGGGGTTTTGCAGGATGAAGAAGTTGCATCTTGATCGCTAAGGCCGTGAAACATCGAGAGTTGAGGTCTCATACGACGAGTAGCGGCGACACATCTCGTGAGTAGAGTATAGCGGGGCTGACAAGTGGCATGTGCACGTCGCTTTGGCAGAGTCCACGCAACATTGACCTCTCATGTCTCAAGGATTCGCGAAGGAGGAGTACGAGAACTCAACACCTCAACTGGCGAGGTTGCGAGTGGTGCTAGTGTTTGGCCTAGCCTACGGTTACCTGTAGCAGGTGCTAGTGAGGAGGGAGCCATACCTGTATAGTATCTCAGGTATCGGTGTTTGGAGAAAATGGAGTCGAGAGTCTTGATTCCCGACTCGTGAGTTGCGAAAGGCACTTGCGCTAAGGCCAGCTTGTGGTCATTTGGAGGAGGATAAGGGAAGAGAGGGTCTAAGCTAGGCCCCATAGAAGTCTCAAGGATTTTGTTCCTCGAAGAAAAAGATGAAAAATCTAAGTTGATGTAGTGGGTGTGTGACAATGTTGATGAGGGTGATCTATTTACCAAGTAACATGCAATACCCACTTCCTTTTCCCATAATTCATGTCCTAACTCGACACCACTGAGCATGCTCCTTTCTTTTTCCATCATCGTCCTATTCATCCTTTTTGCAACCCCATTTTGTTGAGGTGTGTAGGGAGTATTCGTATGCCTTTCTATACCACACTTCTTATAGAAATCTTTAAATTCATTCCCACAAAAATTTTCACCATTATCTATCCCCGACACCTTTATTTTCTTCTATGTTTAATTTTCTACCATAGACTTAAACTCTTTAAATTTATCAAATACCTCATATTTCTTCCTAAGAAAATAAATCCATGTGATCATTGAGAAATCATCTATGAATGAAACATAATACATAGATTTACCTAGTGACAGAATAGGCACAAGTTTGAACACATAACTGTGTATCAACTCTAAGATCCTTTTTTCTCTTGTAGCACCAGATGTGAATCTTACTTGATTATGTAAACCATATATGAAATGTTCACAAAAATCAAAATCCAGGGTACAATTAGACATAACTTCAACCATACCTTTACCATGTAGTGTTCGAAATCCCTTTTATCCAATATATTATTTGATGCCACAACATGGTCTTCTTTCTAGGTCATGTGGCTATATGTATCATATCTTCTTTATTTCTCTGCTTAGGGATAATAGAATTGTTATGCCCATCAATATAAGTTCTTCCCAATAACTTGTATAGAGTTTCACGCCGAACTTACCTCATCAACGCCATTGCTCCTCGTACCATCTTGCAAGTGCCATTTCCCAATAAATTATCCACACTTGCATCATCAAAATTACTTATAGATATTAGGATCCTAGCTAGATCTGGAATGTTTATAACTCCAAGGAGAGTTCTAATACTTCCATGTTTCAAAGACAACTTAAATCTTCCACATCCCATGATTTTGGTTGTCGAGTCATCTCCTAGGAAGACATCACCACCATCATACTTTTCATATTCACAGAACCACTCCCTGTGAGGAGTCATATGAAAGGATGCACATGATTCTATCAACCATACATCATGATCTGCATGTGTATCTATAGATGCTAGGTAGACATCACCTCCTTCTTCTGTGGAGGTT
Source organism: Picea engelmannii (assembly GCA_009831015.1). Taxonomy (NCBI): domain Eukaryota; kingdom Viridiplantae; phylum Streptophyta; class Pinopsida; order Pinales; family Pinaceae; genus Picea; species Picea engelmannii. The sequence goes on from ML793960.1 coordinate 169,210, forward strand.
TTCACCTTTGTGGAAGAGGCATCAATAGATCCCTTTTATTTATCAACATTCTTAGACATGTAATCGTTCTTATAATGCCCAACTTTACCACATTTCCAACATTTCCTCAAATATTTTCCTAGGGATTTAGATCCACATTTATATTTAGATCTCCCCCCCCTGAAGACTTATTTTTACTCCTATCTTGGGGATGACCTCTTACATATAAATCATTTGTGCTATGGATATCCATGATTTTGTGCCTCATCTCTTTCGATAACAAGGATGTAATTACTTCTTTGTACTTCAATCTAGATTGAGTGGTACTACCAATTGCTACAACCATATTATCCTAGGAGTCTGGAAAAGAACATAACAAAGTAATACACTTATCTTCTTCTGCAATCATAATATTAGCAAAGACAAGTTGACTTACCAAAGTATTGAAGGCATTTAGATGCTCTAGATGCTCTGTCACAGAATCTCCATATTCCATCCTAAGATGATACAACTTCTTTCGAAGAAACAACTTTTTTACCAGGGACTTTGACTGATACAAATTCAAAAACTTTTCCCATATTTCCTTGGTTGTAGATTCTCCTAACACATTTAGTAACATTGAATCTACCAAGAAGAGTCGAATTATACTCCTTTCTCTTCTATCCAACTTCTCCCAATCTTCCCATTTGGAATTATGGTCCATTGCATACACTCTTAGCATATATTCAATTATCATGTTAGTCCTCTTTGTTTTCCCATCTGAGCATGGCTGATATGTTGTACTGAAATTTAAATTTGTCCCAAATCCTTTAAACAAACCCTTCAAAAATTTGATGTGAAGTTGGGATCTCTATCAGAAACAATTTCCTTGGGCAGTCCATATAGCCTATCAATTTCATTCACGTAAATTTTTGCAATGTTGGTTGCCTTGTGAGTTGTCTTCACTGGAATAAAATGTTCAACCTTAGTTAATTTATCCACCACTACCATGATGGAATCATGTTGCTTCATTGTTCTGGGTAGATTAACAATAAAATCAATTGTAACAAATTTTCATTTGCACTTAGGAATGCACAATGGTTGTAGCATTCCAACTGGATGTCTATGCTCATCTTTTAACTTTTGACATTCTAGGAATCTGGCTATGCAATCAACCACCTATTTCCTCATTCTTGGCCAAAAGTATTGGCTTCTTACAACTACAATTGATTTTTGATATCCTGGGTGTCCAACATATGGTGCATTATGCATTTCTCTCAACACTATATTTTTCATCTCTTTGGAGTTTGACACATATACTTTTCCCTTGTATATAAAGACTCCATTCTCTTTGAACTCAAAATATTTAAATTTCCACAGAAAATTACCTTGTTGTTGTGCTTCTTTTATTTGCAAATAGTGTTGATCTGAATTTTCAACCTCTAAAATTATTTCTTTTAAAGCGTACATGTACGTGTTAATGGTTGTAGCATGCATCTCATGCATACTCCTGCTGAGAGCATCAACCATTTTATTTTCCTTACCTTTAATATGATTTATATCAAAGTCATATTCACTAAGGAATTCCAACCATCTAATTTTTCTAGAATTCAAGGTCGATTGTCCAAATAAATATTTCATACCACTATGGTCTATTCTCAACTCAAATATTTTTCTAATGAGATAATGCCTCCACATTTTTAAGGCATGGACTATGACTACCATCTCTAAGTCATGAGTGGCATAGTTTCTCTCATGTTATTTCAACTTTCTTGACTCATAACATACCACATGCCCATTTTACATGAGGACTCCACCAAGTCGTCTCTTGCATGCATCAATCCATACAACAAAATCTTCATCTAGGTCTACAATCTTCAAGATTGGTGCACTTGTCAAAATGTTCTTCAATTGTTGAAATTTTTCTTCACATTCAAAAGTTGATTTTCATTTTACACCCTTCTTTTGCAAAGAAGTACTTGGGTTTGCAATCTTTGAAATTTTTTTTATGAATCTTCTATAATAACCTGCAAATCCCATGAATGATCTAACCTCTGTGCAAATCAGGTTCATGCGTGATGATCTATAGTGTTCCATGTTTCTTCTGAAATTTGAACCCATGAGCCTATCGGATTTACCCTCGTGGACTCTTCTTGTCGAAGTATCAAGTTAATACATTATTAAGATTTTCTTGAAACCCACAACCCGCAAGCCACAAGCCCGTCGAAATGTCGGACTCGTGACATTGGGCAGATCAACTTACCATGTTTGTGGTTCTTCTCGAAAGCTACAAACCACAATAATATCGAACTTGCACCATCAATTTGTGAAGTTTTCAAACGTTCTCCCAAACGAGTCTTCCCAAAAGGATTTTTCCGCAAGCCTTTTCTCAAAAGGATTTTACCGAAAGACAATTCTCCTGAAAAAATAATCTTCCTTAATACATTTTTACGAAGGAAATCTTCCAAAAATCATCCTCCACGTTGGATCTGAACCTTCAATCTTCGAGATCAGAGTGATCTAGTTGGATATTGATGATGGTGCTCGTGATTTGATCATGAGATAGCCTGTGTGTCTATGATGATGTTACCGATTGAATGGTTTGTTTGTGCTCAAGACCATTGCCTTTAATACCTCCCTATATAGGAGGGAGTGTTGATATTATGGTAGCTGTGGGAGGTATTAACCTTCACATGTAACCTTTGATGAGACTAGAATATTCTGAGAAGCAAGAGAAACCTTAAAGCTTTGGATAATAACCCTAGAAGACAAGTCGGCTTAATAAAATAAATTAATATTGAGTTATTAACCCCCAGGAAGAGAAGTCATCCCAATCAGTTAATATGGAGCAGTATAAATAAAGGGAGATAGATCTCATTTGTCACTCACGAATGCATAAGGACAAGAAGTGCACATGAGTGAAGGAGAACTGCAATTGTTGCAGTAGTGATCTTGTCTTGGGTTATTGGTTTGGACTTTCTACTTGGTCTTTGGTTATCCTTGCTTGGTGCGCTATCCTTGGTTGGCTATTGGTCTGCTACCAGAATTATTTTGTTTATCAAGTTTAAGGTGCTCAGGGGTGGCCTTTGTGCCTATGGTTGGGTGACAATATTGTTATATTTTCTATGGTGAAACGAGCACACCCATTTTTCTAACAGGTTATGGGCCCACACCTCCTTCAGTCAGTCTAACCACTGGAAGGAAGCTAATCCATAATATTATCAAGCTCTTTGAATAACTTCCATTAGGGTTTCTAGCAGGTGTAGTTACTGAAGATTGTCGCTAGGGTTACTAGCAGGTGCAGTTGCAAACCCTAAAAACTCTTGCCCAACAGCTTATGATGGAACGCTTTTCTCAAGGAGAGGATATTCTAGTGTGCCTTAGTCCGGTGCACCTATTGGAACTCTCAGAAGGAAAAAACATCAAAGTTGAAATTTTGGGTCAAAGTCAACGTTTGACGAGTCAAAGTCAACATTTGACTAGTCAAAGTCAAAGTTTGACTAGCTATCAGTCAACAAAAATCATGAATGGAAAGGAAGATCATATACACTATTCAACTCTTACAGTAACTCTTGAAGATGACATGTGGATAATTCATAGTGGAGCTTCTAGGCATATGACAGGAAACCAGGTCAAATTCTCCAATCTGAATGAAAAGAAGACATCTCACAAAGTAGAACTTGGAGACAAGAACACCTATCCAGTCAAAGGAATTGCTTAATCCTCCATCAAATTGGAATCAAGTAATAATGTTCATTTGAGTAATGTCTTGTATGTACATGGTTTAGAAAAGAATATTGTATCTATATCTTTCTTAGAAGACAAAGGAAATATAATAGTCTTTGTAGATCGTGAAGTACTATCTTGGTATAGAGACTCCAGCATAGAGAATGCTAGAGTTATTGGAACTCGTGAAAGCAAATTATACAAACTACTAGAACTAAATGATGAAGCTCGTGTACATAATGAAGTCAATCCTTGTGAACTTTGGCATAGAACGTATTCTCATATTAACTATCAAGAATTACCTTTCCTCAAGAAAATGGTTGAAGGAGTACCAGAACTACAATATATAATACATGAAGAAATTTGCAGAGGATGTGCACTTGGTAAAAATGTTAAGAAGCCATTCTCAAGTAGTGATAATAGATCTAAGAAAATACTAGATCTAATACATTCAGATGTTTGTGGTCTGATGCCAATCAAATCTCTAGGGGGTTCTCTTTATTATGTAACCTTCATAAATGATTACTCAAGAAATACTTGGTTATATCTCTTGAAGAAAAAGGATGAAGTTTTCAGCAAGTTTCAAGAATTCAAAGAAGAAATAGAAAACCTCACAAGCAAGAAAATCAATACTTTAAGAACATATAATGGAGGAGAATACACATCCAAGGAATTTGTTTCATTTTTCAAATCAGTAGGGATTAGGAGGGAGCTAATTGTTCCTCATAATCCTCAAAAAAATGGTGTAGCAGAAAGAACGAATAGATTCGTTGAAGAAACTGTGAAGGAACTAATGAATGATCAAGGTTTATCCATGTGTCTATGGGGAGAAGCAACCATGACAACAATATATGTTCAGAACATAAGTCCCCACCACATATTGAAGGATATGACTCTGGAAGAAGTATTCTCATAAAGAAACCCAATGTGGAACAGTTAAGAATATTTGGGTGCTCTTTTTACATTCATATCCCCAAGGATAAAAGGAAGAAACTAAAACCCTCAGGAAATAAGGGAATATTTGTTGGATATAGTGAATCCTCCAAAGCCTATAGAATCTATATTCTATAACAACATAAGATTGAAGTCAGCAAAGACGTAACCTTCGATGAGAAGATGGATTTCAATAAATCTATAGAAGAATTCATGGAAGAAGAATATGAAGAGCCTAAAGAAGAAAGCACTCGTCTTCTAAAATTTCAGAATGAAGAACCAGAACAACTTGATCATCCAATGCAACCATGCAAACCTATTGAATCATTCATTGTACCCAAAACTAGAAAACATCCATCTTGGCTTGAAGCTACTCTACAAGAAGAAGAAAGACTCAAAGCTCCAAGTGGCACTTTCAGAGAAAGCAAGAAGCCCAAAAGATTCTTCAGCTATGCAACATGTATGACAAAACTTATAAATGAAGAACCCACCACATTTGAAGCAACAGTTCAAAATAAATTGTGGAACAAAGCCATGACAGAAGAATACTAGTCCATCATGAAAAAATTTGTATGGAAAATTGTGCCTAGACCCAAGAAAAAATCAGTGGTAACTTCAAAATGGGTCTACAAGATCAAACATGCAGTAGATGGAAGGATAGATAAATACAAGGCAAAGTTCGTGGCTAGAGGGTTCTCCCAGAAGGAGGGAGAATATTATGAAAAAACCTTTGCTCATGTTGCCAGATATACTTCTATTAGAGCCATTATGTCTCTTGTTGCTTCCATGGGATGGACTTTACATCAGATGGATGTAAATATAACTTTTCTCAATGGATCAATTGAAGAAGAAGTATACATTGAACAACCTTAAGGTTTTGAGGTGCATCCCAGAGACACTCATGTTTTCATATTAAATAAATACATGTATGGACTCAACCAATCTCCAATAGCTTGGTATGACAGAATTGATAGTTACTTAATAAGACTTGGTTTCTCTAAGAGTCATGCAAATCCAAATCTCTACTACAAGGTTGTGAACAATGCACCTATGATTCTACTGATGTATGTCGACGATTTATTCTTGATAGGTCCAGAGTCTCTCATCACCCAGTGTAAGAAGGAATTATCTTCTAAGTTCGATATGAAGGATCTTGGTCTAATGCACTATTATTTGGGACTAGAAGTATGGCAGAAGCATAGTGAAATATTCCTTGGACAAGGAAAGTATGCAGTGAATATTCTTCAGAAATTTGGAATGATGGATTGCAAATCCATGGCCACTCCTATCACCACATATATAAGAAAAGTAAGAGACTCATATTCTGATCCACTAGACCCATCCCTATATCGGAAATTGATTGGGTCGTTGATGTATCTAGTGAATACTCGACCAGATATTTTCTTTGTTGTAAACACTTTAAGCTAGTTCCAAGTGGAACCCATACATGAGAACTGGATAGTTGCAAAGCATGTTCAACCAATGATATACAACTTCATGGATTCATAGACTCAGATTGGGCAGGGAGTGCAGAAGACAGAAGGAGTACTTCATGGATGTGTTTCAATTTGGGCTCTGCTGTGATATCATGGGCTAGCAGGAAACAAAAGTATGTCACACTCATCAGAACAAAAGAAGAATATATCGCAACATGTGAGGCATGTACTGAAGTAGTATGGTTGAGGAAGCTGATTTATGGATTATTTGATCAGGTACCGAATTCGACCGTACTATACTATTACAATCAAAGTTGCATGAGGCTATCAGAACACCCAGTGTTTCATGACCGGTCGAAACATATTGAGATCAAATCCTACTTTATTCATGATAAATTCCAAGAAGGATAAGTGAAAATCTAGTAGATCTCCACAGATGAGCAAGTGGCAAATATTTTGACAAAGCCTTTGTCCAGGATAAAGTTTGCATACTTAAGAGACAAGATGGGGCTTGTGGAGATAACTCCCTTAGCTTAAAGGGAAGAGATGGTTCCCCAGGTTGGGAGGGACCACTGATATGTTATTGATTCATGGGTAGTCATTTTTCAGTTTGGAAAATGGTCTAGGATGGGAAGATCATTTCTAATCCAGAAAGTGGTTCGATATTTCTAACGGACAGTCATTTTCCAGTTTGGAAAATGGTCTAGATCAAACAATCATTTTAGTAATGAAAATGGTCCGATAGATTGTTGATGTACCATAGACAGTGGTTCCCCTTGTGGCCAGTGTGGGGGAATGGTCTAGGACAGTCATTCTTCTTGGCAGTCATTATGAGTAGTGGTCAAGTAGAATGAGTCGCCTCGTCAGGAAGTCATTCTTTTGAAGTTCACAACTGTGAGTAGTTTCGAAGAATGGTCCATTTTGGAGGTTGGTGCAGAACGGTCATTTCCTTAGGAAATGGGCTGAGCAGTCATTTCCTAGGGCGTACTCATTCTCTCCAGGTTTCACTATCATTAGTTCCAGAGGAATGGCCTAGTTAGGTGAATGGTCCAGTTTCATCAATCAGGGATAATAATTCCCTAGGACAAACTCATTCTCTCCAGCTTGCACTATGATTAGTGCCCAAGGAATGACCCAGTTAGGTGAATGGTCCAAGTTTATAAATCAGAGAAAATTATTCTTCTATGCTTGAGAAGAATAGTCAAGATAGTCCATGATTGATTCTTAACTTTCCGAGGGAAGATGCTCTTCCAGATCTCATAGTTGTGAGTGGAAGAATGGCCCAGATGACTCAATGTGTATCATGATATTGTTGATATCAGATGATATGATTATTGTAGAGATTGTATGTCTCTTGACAGTAGTTGTATGCTACTATGGTGGATTTGTTCCATTGGTAGTGACTGTGTGTCTCTGGTTAGTAGAAGTGTGCTACTAGGAGTGGTTGTGTACCACCAGATAATAGTTGTATACTACTATGTATAGACACATTTGTGTTCTATTTGATGGCATTGTTCTGACTGCGATGGAGATTATCTAGTTGGATAGTGATGATGGTGCTTGTTATTTGATCATGAGATAGCCTGTGTGGATATGATGATGCTACCAATTGAATGGTCTGCTTGTTCTCAAGAACATTTCCTTGAATACCTCCCTATCTAGGAGGGAGTGTTGATATTATGGTAGATGCAGGAGGTATTAACCTCCACATGTAACCTTTGACAAGACTAGAATATTCTGGGAAGCAAGGGAAACCCTAAATCTTTGGATAATAACCCTAGAAGACAAGTCGACTTAATAGAATACATTAATATTGAGTTATTATCCCCCAGGAATAAAAGTCGGCCCAGACAGTTAAGATGGAGAAGTATAAATAAATGGAGCTAGATCTCATTTTTCACTCACTCACTCACGACTGCATAAGGACAAGAAGTGTGCATGAGTGAAGGAGAACTGCAATTGTTTCAGTAGTGATCTTGTCTTAGGTTATTAGTTTGGAATTTATGCTTGGCCTTTGGTTATCCTTGCTTGGTGCGCTAGCCTTGGTTAGCTATTGGTATGCTACTAGAATTATTCTTTTTGTCAAGGTTAAGGTGTTTGGGGGTGGCCTTTGTGCCTATGGTTGGGTGACAATATTGCTATATTGTCTATGGTGAAATGAGCACACCCATTTTTCTAATACCTCTCTTGGAGAAAAATCAGCCCCCATGACTATGTCCGCGTCCATTTGCAGTTGGCATCACATTTTATTTTATTATTATTATATACAAAGTTTACAAATTACTTCACTTGGCCCACGACCATATATCATATTTACATTACATATCGCTAATCCGGGGATTAAAAATGGGGATTTTATAACTCAACTGACACCCTGAAGAAATCCTCAATTAGGGCCTTGTTGAGGTGTTTCCACCCCTAACCTATGACTCATACTAGCAATGTGTCAAATCAAGCATGGAGATAATCTAGGAATCTCCACTTCACATATTATGGGTCATCCCTCCACCTATGAGCTACTAGTCTATGGTTTCCTACCTCTATTCAACCTTTCCACCATCAATGGCCTATTGGCCTCGCTCGCACTACATCTATACACAAGTTAAACAAGAGTATCAATGACATGTATCATATAAAATCTAGCTATCATCTATGCTACAATGTAAGCACAATAAAAATAAATAATTATCACCTACCTTTTGGTCCCCATGTCTAGCCTAGAGGGTGAGAGGGCTTTGACTCACCCCTGTAGTCCATACCCTGATATGGGTAATCCTCAATGTGGATTGGAAGATGTTTCCAATGAGTAAATAAATCTACCTGAAAGATATTTCCCATTGGTCACCATCTCCCTTGTCTCATTAGCTCACCTCATCATCTAGCTCATCCTTGTCTCATTATCCCTATGATCCTACTTCCTGGATGACATGGTGAGGTCAGAGAGTTCAAATTATCTCGAAAAAGAAAACACATAAAAATTTTGAATGCAAAGTCACCCCCACCTACCCATCTCCGAACAATAAATTGTCTTTGCACAACCATCAAAAACATCTAAGACCTCTAATATAGAATTTATGGAATACAAATCAGATGGTCAGAATCCAAGATATGAGCTCCAAAATTTTTGGGACCCACATTCACCTTGAACTCGAACTCAGTCAAATTATTTTCAAATTTGGGCATCCCAACCTATTTATAACTCTTTTCGTATTTTATTTTACTCTATATAACTTCATACGAGCCCCATTCAATGTGTTGTTTGCACCACTAGCTTCCTCATTCTGAGCTCTTTCTTATGATCTGTAACTCAACGAATTAGATAAACATGATAAATTGTTCACCAAGAAATGTCATTTGCCTCTGTAACTCAATGATCTAGTCAAATCAGTCATTGAAGGCATAGTTCCATCAACCTTAACAATTAGGTATCTTAGCCATCAACCTCGATGATTTACTATAATACAATTGTTAAGTACCAAATACCTGAATATAGAAACACCACAATAGATCCAAGAAAAATATAGAAGAAATCTCACTTTATTATTATCAAACCCTTAGGGTAGGACAACACCATACAATAGATCCTATTACAGAAGGGATCCAGCCTTTTGGACTTGTCTCTTCGAGGGGGAAACCTCCTAGTGATATAAATGCTCCAAATACAATACTTCTTCTTGACTCCATTACATTTATTAAACCCCTTTTATATAGTGCTACCAATCACCTAAAAACATTTTAGAGGAGGAACCTTCTAGAAGTGGAACCTTCTAATAAGTCCTCCTACATTTATTATGTTCACACTAATATATCTAACTGCCATAGTGGGCCTTATTTAATAATATAGTGGACCTATTCCATATTACATTGAATGGCCTCCACTATTTTCACTATGGGCCCTTCTGCCCTCCCCATTACCTCTCTAGCTACACTAAATTTCATCCCCCCTTATGAAAGTGTTGTCCTCAACCTTGTTATGAGGGTGTACAACCATATACCAGGGTCCCATGGATAAGTTTGGACCATGATGTTGAAGTAGGTTGGAGAACCAGGGTCCCATGTAGAAGTTCTAGCCACCATGTTGAAGTAGTCCAATTGTCACTATAAACTTGGGTCCCATGTCCAAGTGCTTAGGTGAACTCTACTCTGAAGATATCAAAATGCAATAAGCAACTGAAAATGATGTTCCAAATATTGACACTAGTAATATGCACCAAATATGTATAACCAACCAAAAAAAATCCACTAGTACTAGAGAATAAGAAAGCTGAAGAAGAATATGCAGAGAAGGCTTGTGTGTACTCTCCAGGATGTACACTACATGAGGTGGAGTAGATTCATCAAATAGAAGATGGAAGTGGTTTTCATCCCAGAAATGAAAACTATCCATATACCAATCATTGCAATCGGCTTAAAAATAATACCAACCATATGCTTCTTGATTGTATTCAACCATGATGTCCTACATAATATACCTTTCTTGCCTCAGAAGTTTGAACTCTTGAAATGTTGTCTTGATGGCTTACATATTCCATTGAATTTCCATGATGATTCAAGAGCGAATATTAATTCGAAATACCACATATAAGATAACAAATGAAAGCTCTTAAAATTCTCTATCCAATGGTACTGATATGGTAGTAGTATGAACACCCTGTGAAAATGTATGAGCTCTACAGTCTCGTCGCCATCACGAAGACCCTAAAAATGGTTGATTTTAAATAAGTGATATTTTCACTTCCAGATCTCTGATTTGGATGATTTTTTTTTCAAATGGGATATTTTTGAAATAGGAACTCATATATTTAATTTTTTGGGGAAAACTTTCCTCAGGTGCTACGGAAATCAACAAAATCACTTGGTCATTCACGGAAAAACCCTAAAAAATACCAGATTTTAAAATGATGATAACGTCACTTCCCAGACTCTGTTTCAGATGATTTGTTTTTTTAAATTGGCTTTCTTTCCAAGAGGAACTCAGATTTACAACCAATTTATTCAAATTCTACACATAAAGCTATATTATTTTTTCGGATTGTCACTATCCTCTTTTGTCTTCTTGAAAAAATATGCAAAAATAGAGAAAAAAAATACCATTTTTGTGGCCTAAGAAAGTTCTCTGATACCAATTGTTAAGTACCAAAGACATGAATATAGAAACACAACAATATATCCAAGAAAAATATAGAATAAATCCAACTTTTTTATTATCAAAACCTTAGGGTAGGGCAACGCCATACAATAGATCTTATTATGGAAGGGATCCACTCCTGTGCACTTGCCTCTTCGAGGGGGAAATATCCTAATGAGATACATGCTCCAAATACAATACTTCTTCTTGACTCCATTACATTGCTTGAACCCCTTTATATAGTGCCACCAACCACCTAAGAACATTCTAGAGGAGGAACCTTCTAATAAGTTCTCTTACATTTATTATGTTCACGCTAATATATCTAACTACCATAGTGGGCCTTATTTAATAATATAGTGGACCTAGTCCACCTTACATTGAATGACCTCCACTATTGTCACTATGGTCCCTTCNATCTACACTACAACAATTGCCTCTTGTTGTCTTGCAATCATCATTATTTTGCCTTGTGGGATTTTTTTAACCTAGATGTAAGTGAGTGTTTCATTAAATTCTCAAGCTTCTTCTACAACTCGTGAGATTCTAGTGGGTGATTTTTTATTAAAAGTGTGTCCATTCTTTCTCCCATGCTAGTGCACATTGCCTTGGAGGTCTCTAAACAACACTCCTTTCATTAAATTTCACCTAGTGTGTGTTGTTGCATTTTTTGGGCACTTCAAGATGGCCTAAATTTAATTAATTTCTTATCAAATAAATTGCACATTATTTCTTGGCCTCCATGTAGCCCATTGTTCATTAAAGATTACCTTGAAGTGGTTATCATATTTACAAAGCAGTAGAGACAACAATAAATTATGATTCCTCAAGGGCCGTCAATGTTTTCATTCATGGTTGATCCAACAAACTTCAAAGAGAAACAACATTTCCATGCTTAGAAGCCACAAGTCATCATTTCCTTTTGATCTCTAGCATTCACCTTTGTTGAATAATTCAATTTCATCATTGGTATTCACATTTCAGATCCTTTTATTTCATGTATGAAATTATCCAACTTCATACAAGGCTTCTTATTTACGTGGTTTCCATCATTAGCAGTCTTCTGAGAACATTGTTAGTTGATATATCCTCATTTTTGCATGGAGTTTGTATTATAGATTTTAATAAAGAAACCTCAAGTGTGAGAACACTACCAAATTCATTATGTAATGTGAGTGTCAAACAAGGCAAGGTAATAATTCGTCTTGGTAGGATATTGGGCAAAGAATTTCACAATCTAGTGATCCAAAAAGGATCCAGAGAAGGCTAAGAACAACTCAAAACTCGCAGAGGAAACTCAAGATGCTCATAATGGCTTCAGCAGATACAGAAAGGAAAAAAATTCAAAGTTCCCAAAACTCAGTTAAAATGGCATGGTCGCGAAGATCACATCGCAAGATTTCTAACGGCGCAAACGACTCGTCAAACGGAGTTACAGATCGAAAGATATAAGCGGTCAAAGTTCAGATCAAACTTGACCAAAAAGTCAAAGGTCAAGGTGACATGTGTCACAACTGCAAGGGTGACATGTGGCACGTCCGTATAGCGAGATGTGGCATGATGTTATAGGTATACATGGCAGGTTCTTACAGGTACACATGGCAGGTTATGTGTTCCATTCTTCGGTTGACACGTGGCAAATGATATCCAATGAGAGGTTGCCACATGGCAACCCCCCATTGGCCTCTTACAGTACATTAAAAAATATATTGCAGCCGACAAGAGTCAAACTCCTAACCTCCTAGCCCAAAGGCCTTACAACTCTGTGCTATCCAACATGCCACTACATAGTCCTTGTTTATAATATGACACAAATATTATTTAAGTTTGATAATGTTCTATATGAGCGGAAGAAAAGGGCTAGGCCCTCGGCCCAACCCTTGGTTATATGATAATCCATGCAACCACATTTGAAACCCCCCCGCTATATATAGCCACCACCAACGGTATAACATAAACGTTGTCATTATGGTGGCATCTTCGCCAGTTTAGCAATTGCCCGCCAGATTTAGCAGAGCGCGCCAAAATAAGTTGTAACAAGAAACCAAAAGGGGAGGCCCATGGGATTCAACCCTGGGACCTCCGCCTAACCACCGACTTAATATAGAATCCACTAATCGGCACGCCAAACCACCTCATCAATGCATAACCGCCCAGTTTTTGTATAAAAGGGGGCTTTCTGCTAGTGTACATGGAGGAGAACCAAGGGTGCGCCCATATGGATTTTGGCATGAATTTTGATACAGGGCATGCTTTCGAGATTTTTCCAGTCATTCATTTGCAGAGGCAGGCACGAAAATCGAGGTAGGGGTGTATCTTGGGCCTGAAAGTGCCAAACCCTAATCGAGGCATGGAGACAGTCAATTTTAGGTAATTTGACGCCACGAATGCAGTGATGATGTTTGTTTTCTGATATGAGCAAAGAGTTTGTATCTTAACTCTAGAATGAGGTATACTTATGTATTTTTCCCAATTCTTTTGTGGAGTTAATAAAAAGTCCTACCCATTTGAGAGTAGGACCTAGAGACATAGTCCACCAGGGACGAACTCCATTATCATTTTTTTGTGTTCATATTTCATGCTTATGTCTCTTTCATTTTGAGATTTTCTTTATTTATGGTGTACTTTAGTTTATGCTCATTTAATACAATTATCTAATAAGTCACCGAACGAAAAGATCCTGGATCATGTTGGTATCAGATCAGTCATCTTTAACTTGAATTGTTGAATATGAATGCTTACTAGGGCCAAGCATAAGCAAAGTGAAGGAACTATTAAGACATTCAATCCTGAAGTTGGTCATGCATCCCGAAGGAAGAAGATGGAAGAAGAGGACAAGAGTGATGAACATGAGAAAAAAATTCACATGGTCTTCTATCGCATGTCAGACATGGTCGAGAAAATGTATGGAGATTACGAGAAGAGGATGAATAAGAAAGAGAAAAAAAAGGAAGCACCACCAGATGATGATGCTTCGATAAACCAAGGGGCTGGAGGAGACCCTCTTGAGCCTCCATCTTCACCTTCAAGTTCTAGTTCTTCTTCCTCTTAGCATTCTCATCACTCTCAGCATTCTAACCATAAAGCCTCTTTTAAGAAAACATTATTAAAGCTTGATGTAAATTTTGCTTTACCTATGTTTAATGGAGATGCTAATCCTGAAAAACTATATAATTGGATCCAACAGGTTGAAATATATTGTCGTGTTGAGCATATTGATGAAAAGGAAGTTAAAGCACAACAGGCTTCTCTTCAATTGGAAGGCACCGCTTTCGTATGGTGGGAGAGAAATCTATAGGACAAAAGTAAGTGTGGTAATCTTCTTTCCTCATGGTTGGAATTTAAAACAGAGATAAGGAAGAAGTTCTATCCATTAGGGTATTTACATAAAGCAATGATGGAATGGAAAACTTTGAGGCAGAGTAAAGGTCAAATTGTACAAAGTTTCACAGAAGAATTTAGGAAGAAATCTCTTGCATTGAACATTCCTTTGGATTCTTATGAAACTTTAATGAAGCATATTGGCGCACTTCACAGTTATATTCGTCATAATTTTCTCTTGTTTAACCCCACTGGTCTTGACGAAGTTTTTGTGTAAGTCACTCACCTTGAGAATAGGGGGAAACATGTTCAAGAAGATCCCACGAAGAAACCTTCCAATTTCCCACAAAAGACTTTCAAGAAGTTCAAAAGGAAGGACAAGAAGACCGCTACGGTAATGAGAGAATGAGGAAAACAAACTTGCACTCATTGCAAGAAGAGCAGTCACGATGTAGAACATTGTTGGAAACTGCATCCAAAAAAGAAACCGAAACAATTCGATGGAGAGAGGAAGACAAAGACCGTTGCTATAGTGCAGCAAGATCTCGGTTCCAATTCAGGAGATGAAGGAAAGATCACATCGGTTGGAGTAAAAGGTAAATGTTCTCTTCATGCTAGTTCAAGTTCCAATAATGAATCTCATATTGATGACCGAAAGAGGAATGGGTTATTTCATATAAGAGTTATATCTAAACATACTAAGATAGATACATTATTCGATCTGGGTTCCCAAGTAAACTTAATATCTAAAGCATTTGTCAAGAAGATGGGTCTTGTAACGAAACCACATCTAAAGCCTTATCCTCTTGGTTGGGTATGTGATAAAGCAAAACTTAATGTCACCAAACAATGTAGGGTCAGATTTGAAATTGCTTCAAAGTTGATTGATGAAGTGGATTTGGATGTTGTACCGCTTGATATATGTGGCATAATGTTGGGAAGTCTGTATCTTTACGATAGAAAAGCAGTCTTCTTTCATCATGAGAAAAAATACCACCTTACTAAAGGGGGATTGGAATATATTGTTAGAGCTCATAGCATGAGGGTAAATACGACACTTGTTAGTGCAGGGCAGATGAAAAGACTCATAACCACTAATAAGAGATATGTACTCATGGTTGTAAGAGAGAAATATGTTGGGACATCCAACTCTTTCCAAGGATGTGATCCATCTCATAAAAATGAATTAATTGATATTGTTTCTAAGTATGATGATATTTTTCAGGAACCAGATGGAATACCTCCTAAGAGGGAAATCCAACATGAGATACATCTTCAGCAGGATTCTCCTCTTCCTAATGTGGGCATGTACAGGATGTTATTTGTAGAGATGATAGAGATCAAGAAGTAGGTACAGGGCTTATTAGATCAAGGGGTCATCAGGCCCAGTTCATCTCCTTGTGGTTCTCTAATTGTGATGGTGCCAAAAATGGATGGCACATGGTGAATTGTGTCAATTATCGGGCTTGAAATAAAATTACGGTGAAGAATCGATACCCTCTTCCTCGCATAGATGATTTACTTGATCAATTGAAGAATGTTGTTTATTTCACTAAGTTGGATTTGCGCAGTGGATATCATCAAATTAGGGTCGCAGAATAGGATTCATGGAAGACTGCCTTTAAAACCAAACAAGGATTTTTTTAGTGGTTAGTTATGTCGTTTGGGTTGTGCAATGCTCCGACAACTTTCATGTGTGTGATGAATGATGTATTCAGGCCTTTCTTGGATAACTTTGTGATTGTATATTTAGACGACATTCTTGTTTTTAGTGAGACTTGGGATGAACATGTGAGGCATGTAAAGCAAGTATTGTATACTTTGCAAAGGGAAAAGTTGTATGTAAAAATGTCTAAATGTGAATTTGGCAAGACTGCACTTGTATACTTAGGTCATATTGTGGGAGGAGGAAAATTGGAGATTAATCCTTCCAAAATTGATGTAATTGTAAATTGGCCTGAGCCAAAAAGTGTGACCAAGATCTGGAGCTTCTTGGGTGCAGTCCAGTATTGGAGGAGACTTGTGCTGAACTTCTCCTTTATAGCAGCTCCTTTGCATGCCTTAACCAGTGTGAATAACACTTTTTAGTGGGAAGGAAAGCAATAAAAATATTTCAATACTTTGAAGGAGAAGATCAGTACCGCACCAGTATTAGCACTACCCAATCTTCAATATCCTTTCGAGATCAAGAAAGATGCCAATGGATACACTATGGGTGCAGTATTGATGCAATATTGTAAGCCTATATGTTACCACTCTAACACTTTTAAACAAGTTGTTGTTAAATGTCTTACATACGATAAAGAGTTGTATGCATTAGTTCATAGCATAAATAAATGGAAGCATTACTTGTTAGGGAAGGAAACAATCATACATACAGATTACCATCCCTTTCAGTATCTTCAAGAACAGACCAATCTACAAAAATATCGACACTACAGATGGATGGGTTTTCTACAACAATTCCATTTGGCAATCAAGTACAAGAAGGGTACAAGTAACAAGGTAGCCGATATGCTTTCTAGACCTCCTATTGTTTCTTCTATTATTTTGAAGAATACTTATTTATCTCGTGATGGCTATGTAGAGAAATATGCCATCGATGAATATTTTAAAGAAGTATATGAGAATCTAACCCATAGTGCATAGGTAGAGAACTATTGTATGCAGGGAAAATTACTCTATCATCTTGGGAAGCTATGTATTCCTACAAGTGAATGAGTCCATGTAATACGAGAAGCTCACACTTCTCTTGTGTCTAGGCATTTTGGGGTAGGAAAAACTATGGCTCATTTGCAGAGGTTTTGTTATTGGCCTCAAATGAAAGCAATTGTAACTAAATATGTAAAGGGGTGTGTGATGTGTTCTACTTGTAAGCCCACTAATAGAAAATTGGGGCTATAGTCACCACTTCCTGTTCCATCCCATCCATGGGAAAGAATTTCCATGGATTTTGTAGGGGGTTTACCAATGACCAAAGGGGTTCATGACTATTTGTATGTTGTTGTGGATAGGTTCAGCAAGATGTGTATCTTGATGCCATGTAAAAAGCAGATCACTACTGAGCAAACTGCTAATCTCTTCTTTCAATATGTTTGGGTCCACTTTGGGCTACCCATGTCCATTGGCTTGGATCGAGATACTCAATTCCTTGGGGATTTTTGGACTATTTTGTGGAGAATGATGGACACCAAATTGAAGAGGAGCATTGCTTTCCATCCACAGACCAATAGAGAGACATAGGTGGTAAACAAAACAATGGTACTTTTTTTTCAAGGCTACCCTATGTTATGGGGTGAACAGATACCCTATGTACAACATGCTTATAACCGAGATTTACATTCATCCACTCAGAGTTCACCTTTTGAGACATGTTTTGGGTACCTACCCAAGGTTCCTTTGGACTTGATGTATGGGAGAGACGTCGATGTGAATGAAGGACGAAGAGAGGATAGAGCCCACAAGTTCATCCAGAGGATCCAGCAGATACACCAAGCAATCAGGGAACAGTTGGAGAAAATTCAAGCATAGTATAAATCTCGGCATGGCAAGCACATGGTTGATCATTAGTTCCAGGTTGGGGACCGGGTATGGCTTCACATCAGCAAGGAACGATTGAAGGGTGAAGGAAATAAACTCAATCCTATTTGATATGGACACTTCACTATTTTGGAGAAAAGCGACACTAATGCTTTTCATTTATATCTTCCACCTTATATGCAGATTTACTCCATTGTGAACGTAGAGAACTTGAAACGTTTTTAGCCTCCCATGATCATGGATCAGGATGAGGAAGTTTCAATACCTTCAGTTGATGAGTTTTCACCTGAGTACTTGGATGAGTTACAGGAAGATATCATCCTGGACAGAAGGATGAGAACTTCACACAGGGGTGATGTTGATTATATTCGAGTAGGCTTAAAGGGCACACATCCAAGAAAGACAAAGTGGATTGAGAAGGACAAATTGAGGGGACTATTCCCTCACTTACCAGTTGATTGATGAAAGATTTTGGTGGTCCAAAAATCTCTCAGTGGGAAGGCATGATCCAAAAAGGATCCAGAGAAGGCTAAGAACAACTTAGAACTCGTAGAGGCAACTCAGGACACTCAGAATGGCTTCAGCAGATGGAGAAAGGGAAAAAATTCAAAGTTCCCAAAGCTCAGTTAAAATGGCATGGTTGTGAAAAGCGCATCGCAAGATTTCTAACGGCGCAAACGGCTCTTCAAACGGAGTTACGAATCGAAAGATATAAGCGGTCAAAGTTCAGGTCAAACTTGGTCAAAAAGTCAAAGGTCAAGGTGACACATGTCACCACTGCAAGGGTGACACGTGGAAATTACGTACAGATATATGTGGCACAATGTTATAGGTATACGTGGCAGGTTCTTATAGGTACACGTGGCAGGTTATGTGTTCCAGTGTACGGTTGACACATGGCAAAGGATAGCCAATGAGAGGTTGCCACGTGGCAACCCGCCATTGGCCCAATAAAAAATATATTGGACGACTAGAGTCAAACTCCTAACCTCCTATCCCGAAGGCATTACAACTACGCGCTAGCCAACATGCCACTACATAGTCCTTGTTTATAATATGACACAAATATTATTTAAGTTTGATAATGTTCTATATGGGCGGAAGAAAAGGATTAGGCCCTCGGCCCAGCTCTTGGTTATATGCTAATCCACGCGACCAAATTTGAAACCCCCCCGCTATATATAGCCACCGCCAACGGTATAACATAAACGTCGTCATTATGGTGGCATCTCCGCCAGTTTAGCAGTTGTCCGCCAGATTTAGCAGAGTGCACCAAAATAAGTTGTAACAAGGAGCCAAAAGGGGAGGCCCATGGGATTTGACCCCGGGACCTCCGCCTAACCACCGACTTAATATAGCATCTGCTAGTTGGCACGCCAAACCACCTCATCAATGCATAATCGCCCAGTTTTTGTATAAAAGGGGGCTTTCCACCATTGTACAGGGAGGAGAACCAAGGGCACGCTCGTAGGGATTTTGGAACGGATTTCGAGATAGGGCATGCTTTTCAAGATTTTTCCAGTCATTCATTTGCAGAGGAAGGCACAAAAATCGAGGAAGGGGTGTCTCTTGGGCTTGAAAGTGCCAGATTTGGATCGAGGCGTGGAGACAATCGTTTTTAGGTAATTCAACGCCACGAACGCAGTGGTGATGTTTGTTTTCTGATCTGAGCAAATATTTTGTAGATTAACTCCAGAATGAGGTATACTTATGTATTTTGCCCAATTCTTTTGTGGAGTTAATAAAAAGGCCTACTCATTTGAGAGCAGGACCCAGAGACGTAGTCCACCAGGGATTTACTCCATTATCAAGTTTTTGTGTTCATATTGCATGCTTATGTCTCTTTCCTTCTGATATTTTCCTTCTTTATGGTGTACTTTAGTTTATGCTCATTTAATACAATTCTTTAATAAGTCACCGGACAAAAAGATTCTAGATCATCTAGGTTGTTATTAAATCATACCTTGTCCTTTACATTGGGCAAAGAATTCCACCTTCTAGGTTGTTATTAAATCCTACCTTGTCCGTTACTCTCCTTAATTGTGATCATGTAACTATAACCATCATTTGGAGAGCTCTTATCATTTGGAGAGCTCTTAGAATGATATTAGCAACAACAAAGAAAAATCAATCTACATACAATCTAGGCAGCAACATAACATAACATTCTAATTGATTCTCTTCCCAAGGGAAAGACACTGGGGTTACTTGAACTCTAGACAACACTAGCATCTCAAACACCATATTGTATGACTTGTGTAAAAGGAAAAGCATTGGGAATGTGTCTTGTTTCATGTCTATCATGTATGTTTGACCAAAAATTAAATGGTGAAGTATGTGTAAGGATTATTGATAATAGAGAAAGGAGTTTCTTGTTTGCTACAGTTTCACAGACCTCAATTCGAACTCTTAGCCCATTGCATTGGACCACTTGGATTCTAGGGAACCCCATCATGCAAACAAACTCATAAGTGATCACTCAAACCTATAGAAGATTGAGATTCATGACATAGAGTCTCTTGTTGCCATGAATACTATGTTGTAGCTTAGAATGGTCCATTGACATTCATATTTTATTTTTTTATAGAGAAACTAGCTTCGATGTGATGTAATCCTAGAGGTCAAGACAGTTGCATAGAGGGGTCCTTGCTCCACAAACAAGGGGCCTCATACACCAATTTGGTGTTTGACTTGACCTTGACCTTAAAATTAGATTATTATTATTATTAATATTTGTGGGAAGCCATGGCTTTTTTAACTTTTGTTTAAGACTCTTGTCATGGGATGTACATGGTTAGAAGTGATATTATATGTTTAATCTGACCTTTCATAGCTTTACATCATCATTCACAAGCTTATCATTATTGCAGATTTATCCTATTGCATTATGCAGGAGAGAGGGTTGTTTGGAAACATTATCTGATGCTCAAAAGTTGTTGAGTGAAATCCGAGTTTGGAAGTGTGTTCATCATATATAATTACACCAAAATCAACTGTCACTTGACTTAAATTCATGAACAATCATGTTATTAGCTTGATGATGGTGTTTTTTAATTAATCGATGGTGTTTTAATTTGACAAACGATTTGTCTCTTAGATGTAAACTGCAGTGTTTATGGTTTATAAGTGAGAGATTGGTTACAGTAAATTCATAGATGCAAAGTTGAATGGCTTCTTTGCTCTTGTTTTTCATTCACATTCGATTCACATAATGTACATTTCCTGAAACCCGTCATTTTAAGAGGCACGTGAATTAAACTTGTGAATCTCTCACTTATATCCAATTGAAGTTAATAATTAGATCTGCTTCCGT
Organism: Picea engelmannii; assembly: GCA_009831015.1. Lineage (NCBI taxonomy): Eukaryota > Viridiplantae > Streptophyta > Pinopsida > Pinales > Pinaceae > Picea > Picea engelmannii. Next base: position 190,565 of record ML793960.1, read on the forward strand.
CTTGGCTGGCATTGGTATTGAAGGTTATGTTTGCATGCAGAGATGTGAGAGCAAAATGAAGGTGAAAGAGTTGGAGCACGATAA
>ML793960.1:191299-213213 GCA_009831015.1 Picea engelmannii
TCTTGGTGCTCATGGGTATGAGCATTCTAACCTATGTGACTTTTCTCACATTATGGTGTTTATTCTCATTTATCTTATCCTTGCTAACCCCTATATGAAATAGTGAGATTCTCTATGACTAGAAACTTTTCTCAATTGCTCAAGTCCTCTTATAATAAAGAGGTTGATGTTAGCCACTGCTATAATAGTCTTGCAAAACTATGTTTTGTTTTGGTACCTTTATCTTCTTTCTTTGTTCTCTTGGTGCTTATGGGTATGAGCATTCTAACATATGGGACTTTTCTCACATTATGATGTTTATTCTCATTTATCTTATCCTTGCTAACCCCTTATATGAAATAGTGAGATTCTCTATGACTAGACACTCTTCTTAGTTGCTCAAGTCCTCTTATTTTGTATATGATTTAGCTAGTGGATTATTCTCCCTAGTATTGTTTATGCCTAATCGCATTTGATTTCAGTTTGGTTACTAATTGTTGTGTGATATGGAAATGTTCTTAACAATCAAATCGTTTCACTTTGGGTGTGAGTCTAGAAGATCCAATTTAGGCTCATTTCTTATAACAAATGGGCCTATTGTTGTTGTTATCAATTGCATTGCAAAACCATATTGCTTCCTCCTCTAGTTAGGATTCAATTAACTACATTTGACATATTGCATTCTCCTACATTTAATTCTCTACATTCACCCTATCCTCATTCAAAGTTCAAAGTTAAGTTAGATTAAATTGAATAAAGAGAATTAAAAAAACATCTTACCTTGCATACAAAAATCAGGCCATAGTCTAAAGGCTTTCCATTTCAATGAAGAAACATTTAATTGGTCCCTTTCACAGGGTAAGCCTATGAAGTTAATAAGGGTCATTTATTCATGTCAACACCTAGGAACTTTAAGACCAGATTGCAATCCACTATACAAATATTTGAATCTATCCAAATAATTCCAAGAGTTTAATGTCTATTGTTCAACCTCATCACACAAAACTTGAAATCCACCTAGTCATCCACAAACCCAAAACCCTTATCAATCTATCTTATTCGGGGGTCTCACCTCTACTATGTTAGAACCTTGTACAACTCTATAAATATTTTCATCTTCTTGTGGACCCAATATCCTTGTTCAATAGGATTATATCGAACATTTGGAGTTTGATGTGCAACTAGTTGCACCACTCTTCAAATTCACCTAGTGACACCACATATTTAGACGCTAAACATTTATTAAATGGAGCTTAACTACAACAATTGCATCATAAATAATATTATACTATACAAAAATAATTCTTTCAAATTACACACAAAGGTTGTTCATATAATTATAAATGGAAGCTTCATGTAATCACTAGACCATGCTTAGTACCTTGTTAGTCTTATAATCAAAACTCGAGAACATTAGAGTTAACATCAAAGTTGTCTTTAAATGGGAAACAATATTGTATAGAGAATTTTCCATCCAAATGTAGAACTCGAATAAGTGAGTTCCCCCTCATTATGAGATCTTTCTCCCAAGAGCCAATTTGTCACACTCAACACACCAAGGAAGGTATGTTTCAAGAACAACTATTCAACTATTCAAATGCAGTGTCATACCATGCACATGCTTATTGATAAGCAACATAAATGTACCATTTTGTTCATCTTCTATTCACATTTTCATGACTACTTTACCCTTAAATATCCCATTATGTACCCTAAGTATTACATATGCCATCGTATTATAGCCATTTGATTTTTATCTAGTAATTCCTTGTAAATTGGTGAATTTGACAATTTTTATGAAGTTTTTGAATCGAATGCATGAGTTCTTGATGATTATTGTATGTTGGAGGTATTAATGTACAATGTTGTAGGGAAATACTAGTGTGTATACATCTTTGCTATAGGGACACTAACATTTTGGAAGTCTTCCTAGTTAAAACAATTAGTGTGTAGTGCACTGATGAGACCTGTACAATATGGTGATGAGTGTGCTAACAAAAACATGTATATTGTGCCACATAAACCTATTTAGAGTGTTGATAAATTCTTCCAGTTGTTGATGATTTATTCTAGTCATTAATAAGTTGTTTTACAGCATGTTGTAGAAGTCGGACCTTGAAGGAAAGGGGTATATTTCTCCACGAGTAGTGGAACCATGAAGAGATATTAAATTACACCCAATCATTTCCAACGAATTTCCATTTTATAGGAAATAGAATTCTTGATTAGTTATTTTAATTTTCAAATATTTTGTTACTTAGTCACGTCTTAGGAATCTTTTGTTTCAAGAAATAATTAAAGTAAAAGTTGTTAGGGTTTCCTAGGATTTGGGGAATTACTCAAGAAACTAAATTATTTCCTATAAATGTATAAGATTGAAGCATGTTAACCCCTCTCACCTAGGGGTAACTAGAGGAGATCATTCTTCATGATCCACATTGTAAACAATTGTCCCAAAGATGATTACCAACATGCTCCATAGACAACATCCCCTCAATTATCTCTTACTCATCATTGCTAAGCTCATTCACTTGATTACCATACTCATCCGATGATGATGGTCCGATACACATGAGCTATAATAGCCATTGTTTCATATGAAGTATTTACATTTAATGTATTCAAAATTTAAATAAGGATCATGGGTTGAAATTGGATAATCAATCATGATGCTTGGAAGTTATGTTTTTTGCCTTGTTTCACCTTGGTGGCCATCATATGTGTTCTAGTCGATTGTTGTTACTCTTGCAGAAAAGGGGTACTACTGAGAGGCCTAGATAAGGGTGACATACTTTTACCCTTTCATACTTAACACTTTCTATTTATTTTCCCTCCGTTGTCCTATCTTTTTGGATTGGTTGTTACATGTATCCCAAAAAGGTATGTACTTCATCCTCCTCTAAGAAGAAGGGGCTTGAATTCTCAAGGTTGATGCATCTAAAAAATAATAGAAAGAGCATGTTATACATTCAAAATAAAAAATAAAATTAAAGGGATATGATTGATAAATCAAAATCCAATTAAGCTTCATCTCTACCTCTTAACTATGAAGTCATCACCCCAAGTCCCAATGCAATGAATGCATATCTAAAGAAAGGCCTTAATTGAATTATCTCGACCGCTGATGAAATACAATGCATAAACCTAAAGAAGGGACCTGCAAATAAAATCAATGAATATAAAAAGGCAATATAATGGGTGGAAAGAAACAGTGTTGAGGAAAGGGACCAGGGTAACTCAATGCATGAAGTGCTCCCTCTACAAAGGCACTCATGGAGATGAACATCATACATGGTCTTGCATGTCAATGACAACATGACCAGGAAGTAAACCCCATATCATACCATTCACTCACACTTACACCTTGATGGATTTCTTGGGAAAATCTCCCCTACCTGGGTACTAGCACACCTAATAGGTTTATATGATGGTCCTCCCAAACATAAACTTGATAAATTCCACAAAGTCATAAGCTAGTTTGAAATTTCAATAAGATACCTCATGTGATCTACTTACATGGATTTTTCATTAAATATGACTCACTTTTTATGTTATAATGACTCTTGTATCCACTATGATTGGTCTCACTTGATTCTTTGAGCCCATTCTTGATGATGATGCATACTTGGACATGGTCCTTTGCAGGATGTTGATGGTTCTTCTACCACACTTCATGGATGATGCTACACATATTTTAGAGGAATTTGGAGCCTTAATGATAAGTGTTTGACCATATGATGACTTGGCACACTTCTTGATACCCACCATCACACATTGAACCATGGACATTGCACCTTGGATCTTGGACATTTCACCTTGGAGCTAGGACATTGCACATATGAGTTTGATGTGTCACTTGGAAAGAGCATGGATCCCCTTTGATGGTGTTGCACCCCCTTGAGGATGTTGATGCTTGGTTTTATGATATGGCACTTGATGATGATAGTACACGCCTTTGGATAGGTCATAGATCCCTTTCCCTTGATGATGTCATGCCCTAGCTTGAGGACATTGCACATGTGATGGGTTGTTACACTTGATGATGATGGGATACTTGCTTGAGTTAACCTAGCACCTTTTGATGAGGAAACATGACCTTTGATGAGGAGACATGACCTTTTAATGATGCATTTCACATTTTGGGGAGAGACATGACCTTTCGAGCATCTACACCCCATTTTGGAGATGGTGTCTCCTTTATTATCCCTCTAGACTCACATGTGTGGCATTTATGGAGGACGTTTTCATGTTTTAGCAATGTATCTTTGTTTTAGAGGATTTTTGGGGGATCATCGCTAGACCTATCCACCTTGTATCATGGATTTTCTATGTTTTAGGGGATTTTAGTAGGAAATTAGCTCATTGCATGGGGCCTTCACTTAGTGATCCTATGACATAGCACATGCATCATTCATGGGATATTTATTAACACTCCTAATTTCACTAGATATTGATAAATACCTCCCAAAATCCTTATGTTGAGCACCCCTCCCAATACATATTTCCAATAAAAAAACTTATTTTTACTAGATACCCCTTTTTATAACCCCCAATACCAATAAACCCCCTGATACCCTGCATCCCCCCCCGAACACATACAATATATTGACCTTATTTTTCACAATTTAAAAACCCCCTTTATGAATGAACATGATAATATATTGGTTAACAATGTGAGTCCCTCATGTCTCATTGAGGGTAAAGCGCTTGGTTTCCTCATAAATAGAGAAATTTCTCCCTCATTTGTACACATTGCTACTTGTGGAGGATTAAAACTACTTGCATACTTTTATCTTTCTCTTCTAGCTATGGATAGATTACTTATGCGACTTCTTGGAGAGATTATGTATGGATTCTTTCTCAATTTTGATGGATGATTCATGGTTAGGGTTTCATGGATGAGCATCGATTTACCTAGTAAGTGTTCTTTCTAATTCTTTGTGGATTTATTTATTGAATGTATGAAGTGTGAATGTGCTTATCAAATTGTGAAGGTGCATTTTTTGTTGTATTTTTGTTAAATAGATCCCATCTTGCAAACCATGGGAAGGTTGTAAGTTTTAAACCTACGAAGTAAAGTAATGCATATAGATTCTTAAGCAATACAAAAATTAATCAATGGCTCATACACAAAGTACACAGAGATTTTATACCGGAAACCCTCAACTGGGAAAACCTTTCTTATATTCATTATATCGAATTTCACCATTCACCATACAATATATACAATTTTTTTAGGTATTTCGTAGATACCAAAACCCTAATCCCTTAATCCGGGATTAATTTACAAATCCGCTAAAAATAGAAAAAACCGCCCAAAAAAAAATTTCGGGGCGTTGCCCCAAACGCTGCGCATAACCAGGGGGGGGCATACCTGCCCCCCCTGGGACCCCCCTAGGAAAGCGCCCAATGCACATGACAGAGCTCTAGTGGTAGGGATCGCCAGACGCAGTTGTCGTATTTGACGCGCACACACACACACACCCATGCAAAGAATATAACACATACCCAACAAAGGTTTCTAGTGGAGAAACTTCTCTTGATATTGTCTTTAAATCTTGTTAAAGGACATAGGACGATTTTTTGGGGTTTTTAGTGGACTACCCTAGTTGTCATTCTATAGGATAGCCTCCTAAGGTTTGTAGTGGACTACTTTAGGGTTTATCCAAAATCCATGCTTCACCTTTTTCTTAAGAGTTCATAGTTTGACTCTGTACACCCTAAGAAATAGTAGGCACTAATCTTAAACCCCTTCAGTCAATCCTTAAAATATAAATCTACCTTTTATTTTTTTGTTTTAGGGTTAGATTAGGGTTTGTGACAACTATTCTTTAATTTTCAGACATATTGTATAGGCTAGAATTCTAGAGTTTAATTGGAATTAATTCTTACAAATATATCTTGCTATCATTTATTCCATTTTTTATTGAATTTCCAGCCCTCTAGGGCTTGACGTATTGAATTTTTTAGGGTTGTTATGTTTTAAAAAATAATTGCTTACAAAACCCTAGTTTAACTTGCAATGTTTTCCCTAGTTTTATTGCATGCTTACTCATCCAAAGGGATGATTTATTGTTTTTTTTTAACTTGATATATTGTTGAATATTGTCATCTTTCATACAAGTTTTTCACAACCATAGATTTTTCTCTTATTTGTAATGTTTGGGGTACCCTCTTGACCTATTATAACTTGTTAAATATCATAAATTATGTTGGATACTTCTCACACACAAATTTGTAAATTGCTTTATTGAACCACCTTACACTTATGTTGAAAATATTGATTTAGTGGTGGTCTATTTGAGTAACTAATATAGGAGGTCATAGACTTGATCCCATCTTGATATAGGATTCCTTGAGGTTACTAAGGAATCCTCTCTTGTGTTGGATTTCATTCTTCACTAAAATGAGGGAAGTGATTACTAAGGTGACAATGGTAACATTTCAATGTTACATTTGTCTTATCCCTTGTGAAAATATTTTCACAAAGGTGTTAGATATTATGATAACATTTTGGCACCATTGTTAGGGATAATTAAATTATTCTTCTTGGAAATATGAATTCTATGCTTCAACCAAATTTTGGTGAGTTTACATCAAAGCCTCATTTAGATTGATCACCTGGAGACTCAACATCAAGAGAACTTGAGGTTTGGAAATACCAACCAAATACCTATTTTAAAAAACAAGGTAAATAAAAGAAACCATCCTAATCATTCTTTGGTAGTAAAATTTGTTTTCAATCAAAATCTTATTTTATCCCCAATGTATTTACAACCATGGGTCATGAACCTCTTCAAACTTTTAGATATGTCTGGAATTCAAGGTTACCCATGATATATCTAAGAATGTTGATAAGAAGCTACCTAGGTTTATAGGTAATAATGATGTCCCTACTCAGGACCATCTATGTTTATTCTATAATTCCATGGAACTCTATGCTATCCAATATAAACATGAAGATGTGATCATGAGGCTATTTTCTTCATCATTGAAAGAGGATGCTAGGTTTTGGTACAATAGTATTCCCAATAAAAGTATTAAAACTTGGCAAGCCCTTCACACTGCTTTCACAAAAAGTTGGGAAAATAGGTAAGATGGTAGATTATTTTTTATGCAATTCAATAAAATAAAAAAGAAAGAAGTAGATTCCGTTGGAGAATTTAATATGAGATTCGATACTTTGATAAAGGATTTTCCTAAGGACTTCAAATGAAAAATATGGAGTTATTCTTCTACAATATACAAATGCCTTTGAAGGACAATTTGGATTCATGCTTAGGGACAAGTTCCCAAAGACTCTTGTAGAAGCACAAGAATGTGATAATAAGATTGAAGAAAACCTTTTGGCTTCTAAGGTAGAATCTTTTCATGCTCTTCGTTCCAAGCCTGAAACAAATCCTGGAACTATGAATAATGTTGAACCTACCCAAGACCATCTGATGCTCTTAGGCTGGAAGTTTGATCAAGTGACAACTAATATTGTGCAAACTCAATATCTCATTATAAACAAAGTGATTAACCTAGAAAGGGAGAGGGTTCAACAACAAAGCTTCCCTCCTAGACCGCAATACAATAATAATCGAAAAAAAGAAAACTAGGGATGGAATCTTATGACCCCTATTGAGAAAAAGGTTCATAATACCCTTGCACCTACTGATATAAGCAATCAAGAATCCATCCCTTGGTGCTTTCCTTGTAGTGATTCACATTGAGAATATGAGTTCCTTAGACTTCATGATAATGATAATAATGAGGATGCTAACAATTGAGAACACATGAACTTTATTGAAAATCTGGATCCCATTTATGTCATGTCATCCAAAGAATTCTATATTATTATTGTAGAACAACTTGAACAAAGAAAACAAGAGGCTGCTAGGATGGCTAGATTAGAAATTTTGAATGAAATGGATGAGGGATTTAGGGAAAATATTAGAAACAAAGAGTCCTTACAATATTCTAGAAGAAATAAGGCACATGAGACTTCTCCTAGTGATCCCAAACCTCCTCGAAAATGGACAAGATACCATTTTCCATTGGATACTAATGTTGATCTTCCACCAACTTTGCACAAGAATGATGATATAGATTTAAATATTGATATGACTAGTGTCTTGGAAAAGATTAACATACTTGTCCCTCTTACTAAAATAATGAAGATTCATTCTCTAAGGGATAAGGTCAAGAAATTCCTAAGTATCCAAGATTAATCGAAGGATACTCCTGTAGTATTACAAGCTATGCATTGTGATCATAGAAATGGAGGACATGTACCATTTTTCATCTATTTGCTAGTAAATAACAACTTGCTTTGTAATTGTATTCTTAATTCTAGGGATTTTGCCAATATGATGTCTTTAAAGGTCATTAATCAATTGGGTTTGAAAATCACAAGGCCTTATAGAAATGTGTGACATGGAATTGATTCAAAATCCATCAAATTTTGTGGACTTATTAAGGATTTGAAGGTTAGACTTGTTGATTTTCCAGACATATCTCTCTTGATGGATGTTGTGTTTATAGACACACTTCATTCTTGGGGAATGTTATTATATAGAAAGTGGGATGCAAATTTAGGAGGAAGCCTTCAGATGGACTCATCATATGACATTATCTCAACTCCTAATGGAACCTTCTTTTCCCTTTATAGGAATCTTGTTGTGAAATATCAAGTAGAAGATCCCATGAATGAATTAGTGAATATTGGTGTTGAAGTTGGTAACCTTTTGTTTCTACAAACATGAGAGTGTTGATTAAATAAGATGTTGAAGAAGTTACTAATACCTCATAAACCTTAGTAAAACATGACTATACTAAATACCTTCCCATTTTTCCTTTTTCATTTGATGATATTGATGATATAGTTTTTACAAAAAGAAATATTTATGGAAAACAACTTATGAAGTATGAGCATAAAGATATAGGGTATGTTATGGTTATGAATCAAGGTAAGGAAGAATCCTTACATTTGTATGAAGATGAACAAAAGAGAATTGCCTTGATCAAGTCTACTCTCCCTACTTTAGATCAAGGAAAGAAAACTCAAGGTGGTGAAAGAATGTTTGATCTTAAATCCAGGATAGAAGACTTTGAAAGGGGAAGTTTAGTAATTATGTGGGACAAGATAAAAGAGAAGCCAGGTATGCATAAGAAGTTTGATAGTTTGTGGCTTGTCCCTTACAAGATTGAGAATAGGTTTGTAACTAATTCATTCTATTTGAACACACCTAAGGGAAGGAAGTTGCATGTATATGTTAATGGATCCCTTCTCAAACCCTACTACGCAAAAAAAAATTGACTTCTCTATTAGTTTAGAATAACATTGCATTAGGTCTTGTTGTGTGCTTGCATCTTGATTGTGCTTTATTTTGATTGATGTTAGATATTTATTTATACTATGCACTCATGATATCTTATCTTATACATGTTAGAAAAAATAAAGTAAAAATAAAAAATCATATATGATGAAAATGAAAATATTTCTCTCACATTTATTTTATACTTTTCAGATACCGGGGTGAACCATATTCCCCTGCTCTTTTGCACTGAAAATATTGTGTTAGAATGTAGAAGGAAATTTTTAGAGTGATGTAGGAGTGTAGATCTTGGAGTAAAAAATATTTTGAAGTTCTCATGCGCTCTACAGTGAGCACATGTCCCCATGTTGGAGCCATATGTTACCCCCTCTCACCTGGAGGTAACTAGAGGATATCATTCTTCAAAATCCACATTGTATACAGTAGTCCCAGAGATTATGAACAACGTTCTCCACAGACAAAAACCCATCAAATTCCTCTTACACATCATTTCTCAACTCATTCACTTGATCGACATACTCATCTGATGATGGTGGTTCGACACACAAGAGGTATATTATTCAATGTCTCATATGAAGTGTTTACATTTAATGTATTGGGAATTTAGGTAAGGATCATGGGTTGAAGTTAGATAATGAATAACGATGATTGGAAGTTCTTATTTTTTCCTTATTTCACCTTGGTGGCCATCATATTTATTCTAGTCATGTTGTCACTCTTGTGGAAAAGGGGTACTACTAGGAGGCCTTGATAAGAGTGATGTACCTCTACCCTTCCATACTTAACACTTTCCATCTATTTTCCCTTCATTGTTCTACCTTTTGGAATTTTTCATTGCATGTATCCCAAAAAATTATATACCCCATCCTCCTATGAGAAGAAGGAGCTTGAGTTCCCGAGGTTGATGCATCGAAAAAAAAAATAGAAAGAGCATGTTATAATTTCAAAATGCAAAAGAAAAGTAAAGGGATATGAATGATAAATAAAAAGACAAGTAAGTTTGAGATATGCCCCCTCGCTATGAGGTCATCACCCCAAGTCCTAATGCAATGAATGCATATCTAAAGAAAGAACTTAATTGAATTGTCATGGACCATGATACAATAAAATTCATAAACCTAAAGAAGGGGCTTGCAAAGAAAATCAATGAATATAAAAAGGAAAGATTAGGGTTGGAAAGAAACAGTGTCAAGAAAAGGGTAACTCAATGCATGTTGTGCTCCCTCTACAAAGTTTCTCATGGAGATAAACATCATATTTGGCCTTTCATTTCAATGACACCATGACCATGAAGTAAACCCTAGATCGTATCATTCACTCACACTTACACCTTCATTAGTTTCTTGGGAAATACTCTTCTAACTGGGTACTGACACACCTAATAGGGTTTTATGATGGTCCTCCCATACCTAAACTTACATAATGTGATCTACTTACATGGATTTTACATTAAATATGTCTCACTTTTTTATGTTATAATGACTCTTATACCCATGATGGTTGGTCTTGTTGATGATTGCAGCTATATGAGACATTCCCCAGCTTACAAACCTATGAGATGTGGATCATTGCAACTATGTGAGACTTTATCCATCTTACAAACCTGAGAGAAAGCCCCTAAGAAGGGTATGTGGTTCCTATCTGAGACATAGCTAGAACGTAGAGATGACCTCCTCCATTCATAGAGTTGAGAAGAACTCCATATGATTATTCTGTGGGAAAGGCGATCTGTTGAGTTGGACGTGCATGTGGCTGAGAACAAGGTGAACGTGTGAAATCCCAAATTGTTGGGTGCATCATCATGAGAACAGAAATGAAGATGATGTATTAGCCTCCTCTGAGCAGTAGAGTTGACGAGAAACTCCAGATGACTCTCCTATGTGATGTAGTGGGAAAGAAGATATGTTGAGTGGATGTGCCTATGGATGAGTACAGATGAACTGTTATGAGGGAAAAACTCTCTATGGCTAGGGTAAACCACAACAGATGGAAATGGCTACAGAAATAAACTCTATCCCAACAACATGCTATATAAACCAATATGAAAGCGAGATAAGAAAGAGGCCTACCTCGTCCAGATGTTCGATGACGTTCACCATTGAGCACTTTGACCCAAAGCTATATACTTGCAACAATTTCTCAACAAACAAGAAAAGCAAGCATATGGTGATGATATAAAAGGTTAGCACATTAGATAGCATAATCCATTAATATACATAACAAATATGCCCATGGATAATAACTCATATATTTGCAAGATATCAATTGGACGGGAAAGGAGTATTTCCATTAATAAATGATCAGCAGAATTGAAAATATTACATACTTTCGTGTCGACACGGTTCAGAACCAAGAAACTAAGTTCCTTCCAACTGGACCTCCACCACTTCAATCCTCTACCAAAGGCAAGCTCATAGAAGGGAGACAATGAGGTTCTCCATCAATAAGGGAAGAGCTTAGGGCCTGAACATGGTGTTTAGACTTAAAGGACAAAGGGATGCAGACTCAATATGAAGTAATAATTTCTCTAGAGTAACTTTGCTCTCAAAGTTGAATTCTTTCTCCTCTTTGACAAAGCACGGAATTGGCCCATTTATAGCCTTCAAATGGAACTGAAGGGTCGAGTCGAAACGTTTCCAGCATATTGAAGGCCAAGGATCATATATCTCCTATCGTGACTTGGAAACCCGACATTTAATTTTCATTTTTTGGCACAAATCTCGATGTACGTGGGTTGTAGTGTAGCAGCCTGCGTATACGCATGTTGTATAGTAGGCAAGGTGCGTACATGTGGAAAAATATGTATTTTTAGCTCTGAATTTATCAAACAGGGATGATAATTCTGCATAGGGAAATGGAAAAAGGCCCTCTATGAAAGATTGCATAGGGTGAGGTTAATCTTGCTATAACAGATGCCCTCTAATGTGTGAGATCAAAGGAGTATCTACGATGGCCAAAATCCATTATAAATAACCCAAAAGTGGAGTGATGGGGAACCAGCTGGATGAACTAGTTGCTCATTACATTCTGCACTGACTTTGCATACATGGCTGCCAAATAAAATTACATTGTAGATCCATGTGAAAATGTACCAAAAAAGTGTTTGTGGCCATGAATAGGAAAATAAAAATATGGTTACATGCCAATAGTTTTCATAGTCACGACCAAGGCCCAGTAAAACTAGTCTCAAAACCAATCTGAAGATATCTATATACAATGGAGTACAATCTGATCTCCCATGATCACTAAAGTCATATAGGTACTGGTCCAATGAAAAGGAAACAACAGCTTAGGAAATTTGTGGCCACATAGTGATGTCTTCAAGTCTTCTACACAATCCTCCAAGGGTGCAAGTCTACATCATGTGAATAAAGGAGTTGAGGTCGAACATAATGAGACATCATTTGATTACCGGTCATTAAGGTATATCGTTAACAAATGCGAGACAGCCTACCGATAATGAAAGTAGGTATTAAGGCACCGAGTACATTCTTACAAGTGTGAATAAAGAAGCTAGTGTCAAACACCTAAAGAATCCATTGATCAGGAGACATTGATGTATTCCCAACTGTCGATGGAGAGAGAGCCTATCACTGATGAATTCAAGCCTCAAGGTACTCATAAGACTCTAGGTCCTACTTCCAGAATAAATGGGCTGAATTTGATGGAAGGAGACCCGCTAAAAGGAGAGCATTAAGGAATCTCTCATCAGTCAGCACAAGGTACAAAGCAGGAGCTTCATGATTTCATGGAAATCAGATGAAGAACATATTCATGAACCAACGACCTGGTGCATCTTTCGCTTGTGCCAAGTGCAAGTGGTACACGAAAAAGACCCTTTGAATAGAAGTCAATGATGAAAGTTGTTGAAAAAGGCAAGGAAACCACCAATAAGGCTAATGGCATCCAAGACACTGCATGAATCCCAATGTGTGAATAGATGTCTTGTCGTCGAACACAAGGGAAACCACCTAGTCAACGACCAATGATGAAGTGTCGAATGTTGGGTTCAAGGTTACCTACCAATGATGAAAGTAGGGCTAAGGTGCATGATAGGACTACAGTATCATGTGATTCTGAGACAAACTGAGGGTATGGCCGACATGCAAAGTCAAGAGTTCTAAGGAGTGGCCTACACAGGTTGATAGACTTCCTTTGAACAAGAGCATGAGACATATGGAGGACTCTGATAGCATAGACCCAATGATGAAACCATGAGATGCAGAAGGCATCAATGAAGTTATCTATAGGGATTGGAAGAGTAACCAGCCGGTAGAGAAGACTCTGTAACAATCTTATATTCCTAAGGCCATGCTAATCCCAAAATTATGATGATGAATGGACTCAATAACTTTGTTCTCTATTCAAAGGCGACACGACTGCTGCCAATATAAGATAATACTCCCTTCCCACCCGTCTTTTTTTTTTTTCATAGACAAATGAATGCTATGATAGAGAGGAGGAAACGAGTGTCACAAGTAAGAAAAACTAGTTCCATCAGTGGAACATACCTATGCTCAATGCAAGGAGATGCATGTGAGAGATGGACACTCGGGGGAATGTTCCCTCCTAGGTATAGGGTGTCAAATTGCGAAGGATAAAAACAAGGCTCTGCTTGGTTGAGGATGAAAAACTATTGAGGCAAACGGTTTATAACGTAAAACGAGAACCGACTATAGGCTCAATATTGAAAGCAAGGGCATGAGATGCAATCACAACTTGACACCAAAAAATATCCGTTTTTATGTCTTTTAGTCTACTTGGTGTGAAAAAAGGATAAACGTGTGCCAAACAGACGTCTTTTCAAATCCAATTTACGAGTGTGAAAGAGACAAGTTCACTCGGAAATCTTTTCTCATTTTGAAAATGAGTCGGAAAAGAGCTTAAATAAGACTCACGACCTTTCAAGTCCAATTTAACGAGTGTGAAAGGGACAAATCACTCGACAATATTTTCTCTTTTTAAAGACGAGTTGGAAAAGAGATTAAATTAAACTCATTTGGGAGTCCTCAAGGTATAAGGCAACATGTTTATGAGTGAGAAATGAGGCTCAACATAAATTCATGTATTATCTATAAGGGACTCCTGGTCCTAAGGAAAAAATCTCGACATGGGCACCAAATGAAGCAGAGGATCTAACTAGGGAAGCCATGTTTGGTAAGTCTCTACCACTTGATAACAACACTACTTATAGCAGATGGAAGGTTCTTTGTCGCCACAAATGGATTTGTACCTAAGGCATAAAAAGCGACAGTTATAGGACAATGAAAAAAATCACGATGGAATGAATACTTATCCTATATGTTGGGTAAAGAAAATACCTACCCGTGGTGACGAACGGCCAACATAACGTTGAAATCCTCAAGAACCCTTGGTAAAAACTACAAAAAACAAATCAATCCACCCTTGTATTAGTCCATTAGGTGAAACAATGGCTCAAAACTATAGAAAGTGGATAAAAATAGTTTATAAATAGTAACAAAATCAAAAATTACTATAACATTTTTATTTTTTTACCCAAATAGTGCAAATTGGACCAAAATGCCTCCGAGATTCAAATGAATATTGTGGGAGCATCAGGAAATGAAATCAAAAACCATATGGATCAGGTAAATCTACTTCCCTTCCTCTTCATTTCTAATGGATTAAATTCTTGAATTAGGTTCCAAATTTTTAGTTATTAAGGGCACAAAATGTGAATTTTGGTGTATGTGGGTTGTCTTCAATCGAGTCACGTATATGATGAGCTATATGTGCCTATGCAAACTGCAGGGCGTGTATAGCTAGCCATATATGAGACTGTAAGTACATTAGCTTGCATACAGGCACGCAAACAATCATTTTTAAGGATTCTAACTCAATTTTTTATTTGTCCTTGGCAGGATGGTTCTTGCATGGAGAGAAAGAGAGCACGAGGAGGTCGATGTTGTTGTAGATCGAGATCCGGGGGCCCAAATGGCCTTAAAGTGATGTGGCTTATATAAATTTTAAGCGCTCAAAGGAATGAGAGCCCAGGTGAGGTTGCTCGATATTCTTGTGGGTTATTGGGACCCTGAGAGTGAAAGCTTCAATCTCGATGGGAAACCATTGAGAATTGAAGTAGAGGACATTTATTTTTTGACTAGTATATCACGTCGGGGAGAAGTTGTAAATCACAGGGAGCAGGGAGAAAAATGAAAATAGAGGAGTACATCAGCGCCCACTATGTAGTAGGGACTCCTAAGGTAAGGAGTCAACTCCCTATCTGGGCAATAAACAATCTCAGCTTGAATATTATTGTCTTTGTATTGACCAGGATCACAGGTTTGGCCTCGTAGCACCAGGCATCAAGGTCGCTCATTTTTTATGCAGTGTAGTGTATGAGACCCATAGTATATGACTGGTGTACCTCACTACTGGAAAATATGAAGAGCCAGTTGACAGAGTGCAAACAGGGGAATAAGATGAATTTTGGGTTTGCCTTTATCCTATGCAGTTTCCTTTTATAGTGGGTTCCAGGTCTGGGACCTAGAGTCGAGATTCTTCCTAGAGTACCTCGCGATCCATCCATGGCATGGTGGACCGAGGTAATGAGGCAGCAGGGGGGAGGTAGGATGTCGACACCCTACAACAATTATTTCTTCTACTGGTGGAAACGACAGGTCATTTTCCTAAATGATTACCCCTATGTAGGGATAGACTTTCGAGGAGATCCGGACATGCCACTCCCACCAGGGATCGCCTACGGTGACATAGGTATGTCAAATGTTTTTAAATATTTCATTTTTTTGTATTTTTGTAGAATAGAACAAAAATATTTTTGGATGGTGCTTAAGTATTAACTAGACACTTGTGTAACACAGACGTGGGTCCGTGACGACCGGAAGGGTTTACTCGAAATCAAAGGAGGAATCAGGGAGACGAGTCAGCGAGAGAAGAAGCCGAGAGGGTCCTGCAAAACATGCAGGGCAACCTGTCTCATTTGACTCAGAGGATTCCCATGGTTCAGGTAGAGGATATTCATGAAGCCATGCAGCGACAAGTGGTTGGTGTACCTAGAACATGGGTACAACTCTTTCGGCGTCTCGCAAACATTGTGGTTTGTTACCATGACACACATTCAGCGCCACAGGCATAGATGTCGTGGTATATTTTTAGTACTGGTTGTATATGTGTATTGAGGGTATTAGCCCTAATTTTGTACTATAAACACCATATTTTTTCAAATATATAAAAAGGGATCTCCGACTTTACTTATATTTTACAATACATCGATGACGTGGTTTTTTTTTTTTAATTATGTGACAAATGCCAATCTAAAACAAAATTAGCATAATCATCGGATACATGATTAGAACTCCTAGGAATGTGATAATATGTAATAAAATCAAACTGTCGTTCTAAAATACGTACCCATAGGAATTGTCAGAGTAAAGTAGGATCACACACACGGTAATTTTCGTTCAACTGACATACTACTAACGGGGAGTCCAGGTGAACCTTTAAAGAGAGAATACCATGTGAGATAGCATTGGGCAAAAGTTCTATAACGACACTATATTCGGCCACATTGTTTGTGGATGGCCATAGGCATATGCCACCTGAAGACACCAATAGACCCTCCGGTGAACAAACCACCCAAGAGGCTAAAGACTAAAGACTCCATTGACATCTGCCAACCAATAGACTAAAGACTCCATTGACATCTGCCAACCAAGGGAAAACTCAATAAGCAAGATGAAGATGGAAAGAAATGGAAAAGATATATACACTAAATTACATTAGTATAAAAAGAGTTTTGCCCGATCTTGGGCCTCAGGCGTAATATATTTTCAAGCAAATCCCATTTCTGGGCTCGGACAACATATTCCCTTCATAATATTCTAACTCGTAGGTTCCTTTTTCTAGAACACATCACACAACATAAGGACAGTGACACATGTGTTTAAACTTGCCTACCCCCAGTGGTTCTTTGGCTTGATCATACAAGAGGACCAAGTCACCCTCAGCGTACAACTAAGGATAGACAGACTTATCGTACTGGACCTTGACATGTTTTTTGTTTTCCTTTATAGTCGTAAAGGCGTCTCAACGCTACTCGTCAAGACTCTCTAGGTGTACAAGGCATCACTCGAGATCAGAAGTATCAAATAGGAGCGTGACTGCCAACTTAATAGAAGGGATTTCAAATTCAATAGGGAAAATTGACTCCACACCATGTACTACTTGGAAAGGGGAAAATCCGGTGGTAGTCTTAACCGAGGTTCGGTATGCCCAGAGTGCGGGATATAGCATGATGTGCCAATCAGACTTACTCTAACTGACATTTTTTTGCAAAATGGTCTTGAGATACTTTTTGACGGCCTCTACTTGTCCATTTGTCTGGGGGTAATAAGGAGACAAATGACCATGTCTAAACCCCAGCTTAGAGGCTAGTTCTTCCATCATTTCGTTCTGAAAGTGGCTACCATGATTAGTGACAATCTCACTCGGGATATCGAACCGGGTGATAATTTGATTGAATAAAAATATGGCTACAGTCTTCCCATCGGATTTAACTGTAGGCATGACCTCGGCCCACTTAGTAAAGTAGACGAAATCCACAATAATGTGTTGATTCCCCCTAGCCAAAGTTGGGTTGCAATCCACGAAGTCCACCCCCCACTTGGTGAAGGGACTGACGGTAATGACTGGGTGAAGAGGGGTTGGATGCGAGCGCATTTTTCGAGTGAACACCTGGCAGGGGTGACACTTCTTAACCACTTCAATACAATCTTTAAATATAGTAGGCCATAAATAATCGGATCACAAAAATTTTTGCGTTGTCGCAAGCCCAGATAGGTGACCACCACAAGCCCCACTGTGGCAATCCTTTAGGAATGACTCAGCCTCTTCATGAATCAAACAATGACGCAAGATATTGTTTATTCCTCAACGATAAAAGGTGTCACCGATGATAGTATATTTCTTATCTTGGTATCTTATACATTGTCGTTCATCTCGCGAGAGATGCTGAGGAAACTTCAAGGTTTGAAGATAGAGAACAATGTCTCCATACCAGGGATCAGACGAAAAGACAAGAAAAATGTGTTCATCTGCAAACTAATCAACATGGATAGCGTAATCATCTAGTTGTGGAAAATCGGATATTAACTCCGCGAATACTAGTGATTTCTTTGACTTCGCAGAAGCGAAATCAAGATCAAACTCTTGTAAAATGAAAATCCATTTATTATATTTTCCCCCTATTATATGCTTGATAAGTGTTGGGTATATGTTATATTATTTTCATGTGTGTGTGTGTGGGCGCGTCAAGTTCGACAAAAAAAAATTGGGCGTTTTTTTCTATTGTTAGCGGATTTTGCTATTTTTAGCGGTTTTCTAAATTAATCCTAGATTAATGGATTAGGGTTTTGGTATCTACAGAATACCTAAAAACATTGTATATATTGTATGGTGAATGGTGAAATTCAATATAATGAATATAAGAAATTTTTTCCCCAGTTGAGGGTTTCCAGTATAAATCTTTGTGTACTATGTGAATGAGAAATTGATTAATTTTTGTTTTTCTTAAGAATCTATATGCATTGCTTTACTTCGCAGGTTTAAAACTTACATGTGGTATCAGAGCTCATTTTTGGCTTCAGAGGGATGCCTTTTTTTATTGATGGTTTGGCTCGGTCTTGATAGATCAAGTTTATCTTGAGTCTGTGATAAACCTGGGTTTAGTGGGAGATTTTGCAATGGAGATTCGAGTATAGAAAGAGGAATGATGAGCTCATCTAGAATCAAGATAGAGAAGTTCAATGGTAAAAAATTTGAGCTATGGAATCTCAAGATGGAGGACCTTCTTGTAGACAAAGAACAATGGATCGTTGTGGATCTTGGTACACAGCCTATTGGTACACCATCTACTAGCACATAGGATACTGGTACACAATCTACTAATACAACACCTACTGGTATGTCGAAGGAAGATTGGGAGAAGTTGGAAAGAAGAGAAAGGAGTACTATTCGACTCTGCCTGGAAGATTCGGTGTTGTTGAATGTCTCGGGAGAATCTACAGCCAAGGAACTATGGGATAAGTTGGGGAATTTGTATCAATCAAAGTCCCTGGTAAACAAGTTGTTTCTTCGAAAGAAGTTGTATCATCTTAGGATGGAAGATGGAGATTCTGTGACAGAACATCTAAATGCCTTCAATACTCTAGTAAGTCAACTTGTCTTTGTTAATATTACGATTGCAGAAGAAGGTAAGTGTATCACTTTGTTATGTTCTTTGCCAAACTCTTGGGATAATCTAGTTGTATCAATTGGTAGTACCACTCAATCTACATTGAAGTATGAGGATGTAGTTTCATCCTTGTTATCTGAAGAGATGAGGCGGAAAATCATGGATAGTCATAGCACAGATGCTTTATTTGTAAGAGGTCATACCCAAGACAGGAATCCTGGTAAGCCTTCAGGGGGGAGATATAAATCTACAGGTAGATCTAAGTCTCCAAGAAAATCTTTGAGGAAGTGTTGGAAGTGTGGTAAAACAAAGAATTATAAGAAAGATTGCAAGTCTAAGAAGGTTGAAAAACCAAAGGGATATGATAGTACCTCTTCCACAGAGATGAAAACCTCCATTGAAGAAGGAGGCGATGTTTACCTAGCATCTACAGGTACACATGCAGACAGTGATGTATGGTTGATCGACTCAGGTGCGTCATACCATATGACTCCTCACAGGGAGTGGTTCTCTGAATATGAAAAATATGATGGTGGTGATGTATTCCTAGGAGATGACTCGACGGCCAAAATCATGGGATGTGGAAGGGTTAAGTTGTTGCTAAAATATGGAAGGATTAGAACTCTCTCTGGGGTTCTGCACATTCCAAAACTTTCTAGGAGCCTATTATTTGTAATCAAGTTGGATGATGCAGGAGCGGATACTGTATTTGGAAAGAACACTTGCAAGATGGTACAAGCAGCAATGGTGTTGATGCGGGGAGTTCGGTGTGGAACTCTATACAAGTTGTTGGGAAGCACTTATACTAATGGGTGTAACATTTCTTTTTTCCTTGAGTAGACAAATAAATAATACAAGACCAATATTGTCCCTAAAAAGAAGACCATGTTGTGGCATCAAAGACTAGGGCATATTGGAGAAAAGGGCCTTCGAACACTACACGGTAAAGGCATGGTTGAAGGTATGTCTAATTGCACTCTGGATTTTTATTTCTATGAACATTGCATATATGGTAAACATAATCGAGTAAGATTCCCATCTGGTGCTACAAGATCAAAGGGGATCTTAGAGTTGATACACAGTGATGTGTTTGGACCTATGCCTATTCCATCACTAGGTAAGTCTGTGTATTATGTTTCATTCATAGATGATTTCTCAAGGAACACATGGATTTATTTTCTTAGAAAGAAATCTGAGGTATTTGATAAATTTAAAGAGTTTAAGGCTCTGGTAGAAAATCAGACAATGAAGAAAATAAAGGTATTGAGAATAGATAATGGTGGAGAATTCTGCGGAAATGAATTTGAAGAATTCTGTAAGAAGTGTGGTATAGCAAAGCAGAAGACTACTCCATACACTCCTCATCAGAATGGAGTTGCAGAAAGGATGAACAGGACACTGATGGAAAAAGTAAGGAGCATGCTCAGTGGTGCTGAGTTAGGACAAGAATTATGGGCAGAGGTAGTGGGTACAGCATGTTACCTGGTCAATCAATCACCTTCATCAGCGTTGGATGAAAAAACTCCACAAGAGGTATGGATTGAAAATAAAAATAGGAGTGTTTGGTTGTGATGCTTATGTACATGTTCCAAAGGAAAATAGGAGTAAGATGGATAAAAAAGATGAAAAGTGTATCTTTATTGGTTATAAAGATGGTGTGAAAGGGTATAAGCTTTGGAACCCAAAAACTAAGAAGACTGTTTACAATCGGGATGTTGATTTTAGAGAGGTAAAAGATGTGTCCAAACAGGAATTCCTACCAAGCCAAGACGAACCTGAGAAAATAGAGCTAGAATTGGATGATGCAAAATCTGAATCATCTGAAGAAGATGAAGCAGAATAAGAAGAAGAAACTCATACCCCAGTATTGAGGAGATGAGTGAGAGAAAGAAGGCAACCAGAAAGGTATAGTCTGCCTAATTTCCGTTCCAATTTTGCTTTATCTATTACTGATTATGATACCAGAACTGTCAGGGAAGCAGTGAATTCAGACGATAGTAAACTTTGAAAGAAGGCCATGGTTGAAGAAATGGATGCCTTGGATAAGAATGAGGCATGGGATATAGTTGAGTTTCCAGCTGGAAGAAAATATATTGGTAGAAAATGGTTGTTTAAGAAGAAGTTTAATGCAGAAGGAAAAGTGGAGAAATACAAAGCTCGGTTAGTAGCAAAAGGTTATTCCCAGGTAGAGGGAATTGACTTTGGTGAGATTTTTTATCTTGTTGCTAAGTTAACTTCTATTAGATTTCTTTTATCTATTGTTGTTGTTGGATTACTGAGAGGGGGGGTGAATCAGTAATAACGTAATTATAATCCTTTTTCTTCAAATGTTATATCAATGTAGAATTATTATCCAATAATGAGCAGTAATAAATAAACAATCACACACATGCACAGTACAC
>ML793960.1:213263-224735 GCA_009831015.1 Picea engelmannii
GATTTTGCAATGGAGATTCGAGTATAGAAAGAGGAATGATGAGCTCATCTAGAATCAAGATAGAGAAGTTCAATGGTAAAAAATTTGAGCTATGGAATCTCAAGATGGAGGACCTTCTTGTAGACAAAGAACAATGGATCGTTATGGATCTTGGTACACAGCCTATTGGTACACCGTCTACTAGCACATAGGATACTGGTACACAATCTACTAATACAGCACCTACTGGTATGTCGAAGAAAGATTGGGAGAAGTTGGACAGAAGAGCAAGGAGTACTATTCGACTCTGCCTGGCAGATTCGGTGTTGTTGAATGTCTTGGGAGAATCTACAGCCAAGGAACTATGGGATAAGTTGGGGAATTTGTATCAATCAAAGTCCCTGGTAAACAAGTTGTTTCTTCAAAAGAAGTTGTATCATCTTAGGATGGAAGATGGAGATTCTATGACAGAACATCTAAATGCCTTTAATACTCTGGTAAGTCAACTTGTCTCTGTTAATATTACGATTGCAGAAGAAGGTAAGTGTATCACTTTGTTATGTTCTTTGCCAAACTCTTGGGATAATCTGGTTGTATCAATTGGTAGTACCACTCAATCTACATTGAAGTATGAGGATGTAGTTTCATCCTTGTTATCTGAAGAGATGAGGCGGAAAATCATGGATAGTCATAGCACAGATGCTTTATTTGTAAGAGGTCATACACAAGACAGGAATCCTGGTAAGCCTTCAGGGGGGAGATATAAATCTACAGGTAGATCTAAGTCTCCAAGAGAATCTATGAGGAAGTGTTGGAAGTGTGGTAAAACAAAGAATTATAATAAAGATTGCAAGTCTAAGAAGGTTGAAAAACCAAAGGGATATGATAGTACCTCTTCCACAGAGACGAAAACCTCCACTAAAGAAGGAGGCGATGTTTACCTGGCATCTACAGGTACACATGCAGACCGTGATGTATGGTTGATCGACTCAGGTATGTCATACCATATGACTCCTCACAGGGAGTGATTCTCTGAATATGAAAAGTACGATGGTGGTGATGTATTCCTAGGAGATGACTCGACAGCCAAAATCATGGGATGTGGAAGGGTTGAGTTGTTTCTAAAAGATGGAAGGATTAGAACTCTCTCTGGGGTTCTGCACATTCCAAAACTTTCCAGGAGCCTATTATTTGTAATCAAGTTGGATGATGCAGGAGCGGATACTGTATTTGGAAAGAACACTTGCAAGATGGTACGAGCAACAATGGTGTTGATGCGGGGAGTTCGGTGTGGAACTCTATACAAGTTGTTGGGAAGCACTTATACTATTGGGTGTAACATTTCTTTTTCCCTTGAGCAGACAAATAAATAATACAAGACCAATATTGTCCCTAAAAAGAAGACCATGTTGTGGCATCAAAGACTGGGGCATATTGGAGAAAAGGGCCTTCGAACACTACACGGTAAAGGCATGGTTGAAGGTATGTCTAATTGCACTCTGGATTTTTATTTCTATGAACATTTCATATATGGTAAACATAATCGAGTAAGATTCCCATCTGGTGCTACAAGATCAAAGGGGATCTTAGAGTTGATACACAGTGATGTGTTTGGACCTATGCCTATTCCATCACTAGGTAAGTCTGTCTATTATGTTTCGTTCATAGATGATTTCTCAAGGAACACATGGATTTATTTTCTTAGAAAGAAATCTGAGGTATTTGATAAATTTAAAGAGTTTAAGGCTCTGGTAGAAAATCAGACAATGAAAAAAATAAAGGTATTGAGAATAGATAATGGTGGAGAATTCTGCGGAAATGAATTCGAAGAATTATGTAAGAAGTGTGGTATAGCAAAGCAGAAGACTACTCCATACACTCCTCAGCAGAATGGAGTTACAGAAAGGATGAATAGGACACTGATGGAAAAAGTAAGGAGCATGCTCAGTGGTACTGAGTTAGGACAAGAATTATGGGCAGAGGTAGTGGGTACAGCATGTTACCTGGTCAATCAATCACCTTCATCAGCGTTGGATGAAAAAACTCCACAAGAGGTATGGATTGAAAAGAAAAATAGAAGTGTTTGGTTGTGATGCTTATGTACATGTTCCAAAGGAAAATAGGAGTAAGCTGGATAAAAAAGCTGAAAAGTGTATCTTTATTGGTTATAAAGATGGTGTGAAAGGGTATAAGCTTTGGAAGCCAGAAACTAAGAAGACTGTTTACAATCGGGATGTTGATTTTAGAGAGGTAAAAGATGTGTCCAAACAGGAATTCCTACCAAGCCAAGACGAACCTGAGAAAATAGAGCTAGAGTTGGATGATGCAAAATTTGAATCATCTGAAGAAGATGAAGCAGAAGAAGAAGAAGAAACTCATACCCTAGTATTGAGGAGATCAGTGAGAGAAAGAAGGCAACCAGAAAGGTATAGTCTGCCTAATTTCCGTTCCAATTTTGCTTTATCTATTACTGATGATGATCCCAAAACTGTCAGGGAAGCAGTGAATTCAGAGGATAGTAAACTTTGAAAGAAGGCCATGGTTGAAGAAATGGATGCCTTGGATAAGAATGAGGCATGGGATATAGTTGACTTTCCAGCTGGAAGAAAATATATTGGTAGAAAATGGTTGTTTAAGAAGAAGTTTAATGTAGAAGGAAAAGTGGAGAAATACAAAGCTCGGTTAGTAACAAAAGGTTATTCCCAGGTAGAGGGAATTGACTTTGGTGATATTTTTTCTCTTATTGCTAAGTTAACTTCTATTAGATTTCTTTTATCTATTGTTGTTGCTTTTGATCTTGAAGTGGAACAGATGGATATGAAGACAACATTCCTACATGGGGATCTGGAAGAATAAATCTACATGAAGCAGCCAAAAGGATTTGTAGTAAAGGGAAAGAAAGATTTGGTCTATAAGATAAAGAAGTTACTATATGGTCTGAAGCAATCACCTAGGATGTGGTACCAAAATTTTGACACATACAGCCTTGGATTGGGATTTGTGAGAAGCAGGGTTGATCATTGTGTATATTCCAAGCAGGTTAGTAATCACTTCATTTATGTAGTGTTGTATGTTGATGACATGTTCTTGGTAGGAAATAACATGGATGTTATCAAGGAGGTGAAATTGTAGCTATCCTCCAAATTTGACATGAAGGATCTCAGTGCTGCTAACTTCATTCTGGGAATGGAGATTAAAAGAGATTGTGCAAACAGGAATCTCTGGTTGAATCAGAGAAAATATGTTCAGACGATATTGTAGAGGTTTAATATGCATGGAAGTAAAATGGTCAAGGTTTCTATTCCTATAGGTGTAAAGTTATTTGCAGATCAAT
Organism: Picea engelmannii; assembly: GCA_009831015.1. Lineage (NCBI taxonomy): Eukaryota > Viridiplantae > Streptophyta > Pinopsida > Pinales > Pinaceae > Picea > Picea engelmannii. Next base: position 216,577 of record ML793960.1, read on the forward strand.
GTCCCAAGACACAGGAGAAAGAAGAGGACATGTCCCATGTTCTGTATGCCAGTGCAGTTGGTAGTTTGATGTATGCAATGGTCTATACTAGACCAGACATTGCACATGCAGTGGGAGTTTTGAGCAAGTATATGTCAAAACCAGGGAAGGATCATTGGACAACAATAAAGAGGGTCTTCATGTATTTGTGTGGCACTACCAATTATGGATTGTGCTACCAAGGAAGACCAGGATTAGACAGAGTGGTAGACATACATGGCTTTGTTGATGCAGACTAGGCAGGAGATCTGGATTGTAGAAGATCTACAAGTGGGTATGTGTTTAACCTATTTGGAGGAGCAATCAGTTGGATGAGAAAAAGACAAGTTGTAGTAGCACTCTCAACTACAGAATCTGAATACATGGCAGCCACTCATGCAAGCAAGGAAGTAGTATGGTTACAGAGATTGTGTTCAGGTATTGGGTTGGTACAAAAAGCAGTGAGATTAGATTGTGACAATCAGAGTGCAATCTTCCTGGAAAAGAACCCAGCTTATCATTCGAAGACAAAGCATATTGATGTTCAATATCACTTTGTGAGAGACATGGTTAAGGAAAAGAAGGTGTTGCTGGAAAAGGTTGACACTTTGAAGAATGTTGCAGATTTATTGACAAAGTATGTGAGCATAGAAAAGTTCTCCTGGTGTAGAGTAACAATGGGCATTGTTGCCCTGGATTGTTGACTATATAACCCTGTGGACCCCTGGATGCAAAGAAAACAAAAAGTGGGATAATGTTGGGTATATGTTATATTCTTTGCATGTGTGTGTGTGGGCGCATCAGGTTCGACCACTGCGGATTTTGCTATTTTTAGTGGTTTTCTAAATTAATCCCAGATTAAGGGATTAAGGTTTTGGTATCTATGGAATACCTAAAAACATTGTATATATTGTATGGTGAATAGTGAAATTAGATATAATGAATATAAGAAAGGTTTTCCCCGATTGAGGGTTTCCGGTATAAATCTTTGTGATGTGAATGAGCAATTGATTAATTTTTGTTTTTCTTAAGAATCTATATGCATTGCTTTACTTTGTAGGTTTAAAACTTACACTAAGGACGTATTGAAATGGATTGACATCAACAACCACAGTAGTCTTGCAAAGCAATATATAATGATGCAAACGTTGGACTGCGTGAACGGCAGCCAAAGCTAGCTTTTCAACGTGAGAATAATTAAGCTCAGGACCGACTAAATTTTTGACTAAGATAGTAGATGATGTGATCGTGGAGCTCATCATCCTATTGAACCAAAACCATACCAATCGTCTCTTCAGACACGGTGATATAAAGCAAGTAATCCCACTGTAGTTAGGAGACTTCAGTAAAGGCGTCGATACCAAGGCTTTCTTCAAAGCATTGAAGGACTCTTGGGATCGCTCATCCTAGATAAAAGGGGTGTCCTTCTTCAAAAGATGCATGAAACCCTTAGTGATATTGGCATAATCCACTATAAACTGAAGAAAAAATTTAGCTTTCCCCAGTAAACCCTGAATTTGTCTAATTGTACGCGGGGGAAACAATCGAAGTATTGCCTCAACCTTTAGTGGATCTACCATGATCCCAATCTTGGGAACTAGAAAACCCAAAAGATGACCAGACTTAACGCAAAAGATGCACTTGTGAGAGTTTAATCGGATTCTATAGTAACGACATCTTTCAAAAACAATTCGAAGGTGCGTAGTGTGATCCGCTCTCTTGTGAGAGTGAGCAGCAAGATCATCCAGGTAATCTTCGACTATGTGCTTAAGATCGTGAAAAGCGAAAGTCATGGCACATTGGAAGGTTGCTCCGACATTTTTAAGGTCGAAAGGCATTTTCCAGTATGAAAAAGTACCCCAAGGACAAATAAATTATGTCTTTTGTTGATCCTCAAGTTTGATCTGAATTTGGTTATACCTTGAAAATTCATCCATAAAAGAAAATACTTCACTTCCCGCGCACTCGTCGAGAATCTGATCGATGAAAGGTGTGGGGAATTTATCTTTATGACAGGCCTTATTCAGGTCACTAAAGTCCATACATACACAGATAGTTCCTTGCTTCTTATTTATAGGAACGAGGTTGGATACCCATTCAATCAAGGGAACCGGGTAGATGAAGCCAGCATTAAGTAGCTTCTCAACCTTTGCCTTAATAGCAGGGGCCTTCCGAGGATTTACAACTCTAAGACGTTTCCGAATAGGTTTAGCATCTGGATAAGTTCTAATCTCATGTTCGACAATACGAGGGTCGATCCCTGTCATCTCTTCATATGACCAAGAAAATACATCCAGGAATTCCTTGAAGAGTTCAGTGTAGATCAGGATTTCTTTTGGCGAACAATATGCACCAATATTTACGTTTTCAATCTTGCTAGGGGTACGAGAGATATTGATCGTGACAATTGGATAAATACTTGCCATATTTCCTTCATCATAAATGTCGTGTGTATCAAGTGGAACTACGGTGTGACCGACTATCTCACTCAAAGTAGATCGAAAATCATCTTATTTGATTCTTTCAAGCTCTGGGAGAAAACAAGAGTGATGATGCATATCATCCCAAGGTCTGTCGGAACCATTCATGGCTTTGATGATAGATTTGTCTAAAGGAAAAGTCTTATCTAGGAAATCATGTGAACAAGACAACTAGGTGGCCCACACGGGCCTAAGAATAGGATCATCCTCGTCTGTCGGTGAGGTAACAAGATTAGGATCGATGGAAGAGTCAAGAACAGCTTGATACACAATCTTCATTGTCGATAGTGGCATGACCATTCCAGCATGCAACTGACCTTCACAAGACGAAGTCAGGGAAGGTAGGTTCCACGGATCACTAAAATAGGAAGTATGGAAATGAATGGACCTCCCAATCGAAACAGGCCTACCGGACATGGCATAAATGTGGTGAATCGATGTCGTGAAGTCGAAATTACCCATGAGCGAAGAATACATTCCGACACCTATATTCTCATTTTTCGGCTAATAATTTTCGATCACAGGGATCGACGATCCAATAGATGCATTAGGACTAGAGTATGCAAAGGATAATTGTTCAATTTTCATGATATTCCCTTCATGTGGAAAACAAAGAGTGCGGAAGACAGACGATACGACGATGACCATATCATAGGTCCAATTACATCCTAGTAACAAGTTATAATCAAGAGGTGCATCAACTACCTCTACCTCCACCTCTACCATCTTCCCACCTAACTGGACTGGAAAGGAAAGGAAAATACCGTGAGGGTGGAAGGAATGACCGTCAAAAGCAATCAACATGTTCAATGACTTGGAAAGAGTCAGAGAACCGAAAGTTTTCCAACAGATTAGGGACATCACACATGTAGCAGCGCCTTCATCAACAACTGCACGTTTGATTGTATACTTTGAGTACTCCACGTGGATTTTGAAAGCAACATGGTAAGGCAAGCGAGGCTTCACATTCGTGACATCAAACTTGATAATTTTTTAGCCACTAGGTTCTAGAGCTCCTAAAGCAGATAAAAAGGCATTCATCTGTGAAGGACACATCTGGAGTACCTCCAAAGTCGACATCGCATAAGGGTTTTGACCTAGGTCCTCAACAATAGAGTAGTTATGGGAAGCTCTAGCATTTGGATTGTGGGTAGAGTGCTTGAGTACTCCTTTCGAAATATGAGGCAGTGGCTCTAGTTTTCCAATCTGTAAATTCATCTCTAGAGGAGGAGGAGGAGATTCTAGACCAGGAATAGCTTGTGAAGAGATATAATATCCAGATCGAGTGGCTACATCGATTTTTGCATCGACCATATTGATACACAAATGGTCGCCATCTTGCAACAACAAGTTTTGACTCCCACCAGCCGCATTTTCGGCATTTGAGGAACTCGATGCCATGTGTTGGTTATGTGGGAATGGATTCTTCAGCATGGCGGGCGGTAGAGATAATAGCCTCATAGCTTCTGCAATTTTCGGGCATAAATGGTTAAGGTGATCATCTGTGCAAAGCTTACAGGGAAACTTCACCTTATGTTTTTCTCATTTTCCCTCTCCAACATTATTATTCGTCTTCTCATTATTACCATTTTCCTTGGGTTTATTACCATTTTTCCCACCCTTAGGATTATTACGTTCTTTCTTCTTATTCCCTCCTGGTTGTTGGTTACTATTTGGGTTGGTCGACGATTGCACAGAAAGTACATCCGTCGACTGAGTGGGATTGGAAGACATAGACAAAGTTGGCCCTCCTGCAGACTGGTTTAGAGACAACTCTTTCAAATGGTTTGTCACTAAGTTTATGGATCTTACATTTGTGGAACCTACAATGCCATCGGCATGAGGTCCAGGATTTTTTCTAGGGTCGTAAGTTGACTGCGGTGTGTCTGGAAGAAGGTGGTATAACATCCCAGACTCGGCATATATCAATTCTAATTGTTGGGCTCTAAAGATCGCTTCTTCCTCACTGGTAACCTCGGAAGTAGCAATGTCCTTTGAGATAGGAGCACGCAAATACTTAAGGAACCATTATAAAAGAAAGGTCGGGGGTATAGGGGTCTTAATCAACCTCTTCCTTCTATGCCACTCCTGGATATGATCTGAGATATGAATGGTGGTGTCCTGGTGTAAAGTCGACAGAAGTTCTAGTCCATCATCATAATGAATGGGAAATTGGAAGTGGTTAATAAATACCATTACCATTTCACTAAAGGTCCCATATTCCCCCTAGGTAGCTCAATATGCCATTTCACATCAACTCCAATGAGGGTGCGTTGAAACAATTTCAACCAAATAGAATCCTCATTAAGGTAATTTTATGAGAACCAAAGGTGAAAGGTAGTGATGTGATCACCATGATCCTCTCCATTCTTACCCTTGAACTTCAGAATGTCCGAAGGAAGCTTGGTGGGGATGGGCGGCCATGTAGGATCATGACTCCAAGGTTCGTTCATTAACTTAGAAAAATATGGCAGATTAAGCATGGCCAGAAAAGGGAGACGGGGTTGCGACATCTGGCCCCAAGCTCCCGGGAAAGATTGTGCTTGCATAACTACAGCCCATCCAGGGTTCTGGTAAGCACCATAGACCTGTCTGGGATTATAAGGCCCTCCTCTGGGCTGATTCATAAAAGGTTGGTTGGGCATCATTCCAGTAGGAATGTTCTATTGAGGGTTATAAAAATTGCCCCCAACCGAATTGGATCCGGGTTGGGGTTGCCCAAAGCGTGAAACTGACCTCCTTCGGGTGGAAATCCAGAGGATAGAGGTGGATTCATCATGCCAAAACTATTGGTCAGAATCGATACCGAGGAGGTAGGGGTATAGGACGGACCTTGAGTAGAAGCATGTCCACCAGGTTGGTTGTTCCACCTAGAAGTAATGGGATTGGACTCGGGCTTAAAAGCAGGAAAACCTCTTATATTGGGAGTCGTTTGAGGGATTTTGTTAAGCCCTAAGTAGTGGCTCATTACACCTTAATTGGGGCATATTATATTATTAATTTTATTTTATTTATGTCGGCTTTAGGCCATTAGTTGTAATTATACCTCCTAGTCTCCTATATATACCAAGGAGACATTTTCATTTTGAATCATCTTGTAATTGTACATTTATGTGGGAATAAGGAGGTTGCCCCCTCAAAGAGGCTTATTATCTGAATTTATCTCTTTTTCAAGGTGTTGAGTACTTATCCTAATTTTTTTCTATGATATATTGATATTTGGTTCTTAACATATGGTATCAGAGCTCAAGGTCTTGGGGTTTCACTGCTACATCTGAGACACATTGGAATTCTTGCTATAACTTTTTTTCTACAACATTTCCAAATGAACGGCTTTGAGGGTATTTAGTAGATGGATCAAGGTACGTTGGGTTAAAATTTAAGCTCCTAAGGCCTTATACTTTCAGAGATACATCCTGTGAAATATAGGGTTCTGGAATCATCCTGAACTAAGTCATTCAGGAATTTTCGCTATAAAACATTTTTTGTAATGTTTCAGACCCTAAAATCTAGAGGATGTTCATAGAAATTAGTAAGGTATCTGTGGTAAAAAGTGAATATTCTGAGTAATCTTAAATTTTTAGATACACCATGTGGAAGATAGGGTATCTGACTAGTCCTATTGACTAGTCTCAAGAAGGTGTTCTAGGTAAAACAATCATAACTTCTTCCTAGAGTATCCAAATTGAGTGAGACTAGTTTCATTAGATAGTGGACAGTCTGTAGTATTTCTGGTACGAGTTTCATAATTTTATGTCAATTATTTTGTGCGGGGCACACTATACAAGTGAGATCTCCTGAAAAGGCCAAAAATCAGCAAGTTGTGGGGAAGTTACCATAAATTCCACTTGGCACATCCAATTTTGATAAGACCTATGGCATTATAGAGAAGAAATATTAGAGAACTACAAAAAATAAAGTTTCATACCCAGAAGGGCCGAAACTTTGTATATACAGTAGAAGAAAGATTGTCTAGCAGAACCACCTCAAAATCAAGGTTCAAAAGTGATACTTGGCCAACATGGCACCCAAAAAGGGAAATTCTACACCAAATAAGTCTCCAGACAATCCTACTTGGACTCTTGATGAAGGTGAAGAAATGTGTAGGGACATAAATTATTTACAACATATTATAGTAACAAAAGATGAACTACAAGAGATGGAAGCTAAGTTGGAGGCAAAGATGGATGGTTTCATGGAAGGATTGAAAAAATTTGTAATAGAGAGGACACCTGAAAGTGAAAATGTATCCCATGAAATTCATGATGAGGACACAAGGAAGGTGAATCAAGAATGGGGAAACTCTAACTTTGGGTTGAAGACCAACCACGTTCCTAAGATCGATATGAGGAAGTTGGATGGAAAGGACCCTATCACATGGATACTTCAGATGGAGCAATTCTTTGATCTACATAATGTGCCACATACACAAAAGGTACGAATTGCTTCTTTATATTTATAACCCAATCAATTTGTATGGTATAGATGGTTTTGTTCTGGCAAATCACTCATCACTTGGACAATTTTCACAGAAGAAATGATAGCACACTATGAGGATACAAGGAGCAATACCTTCTTTAGCCAGTTGATAAATCTCAAGCAAAAGGGTTCAGTTACAGAGCACATTCAGAACTTCCAAAGATTGAATATAAAGGTAACAGATATTCCATATGAGCACTTGATTGATGTATTCATAGGAACTTTAAGAGATAACATTCAACATAAGGTTCGCCTTTGGGAACCCAAATCATTGGAGAATGCATTTAGGGTGGCAAGAAATGTTGAAAGTAAAAATATGGCTATGGCTACTAGAAGGACCAATCCTAACATCTATAGATAGAATAATCCTCCTTCTAAAACACCTCAACCTATAAGGTTGACACCTCAACAATTGGAGGAAAGAAAAGAAAAAGGTTTATTCTTTAATTGTGACAACAGGTACAGTAAGGGACATAAGTGTGGTGAGAAGAAATTATTCTACATAGATTGTGAAGAGGAAGAAGAACAAGAACATGAACAAGAACCATCTCAAGATGAAAACGTAGAATCAATTTCATCTCAAGAGTTGACTCCCACTATATCGTGTAATGCATTGACTAGAATTAGCACTCCTCAAACCCTAAAGATCGAAGGATATATCAAAAATAAAAAGGTAATAGTCCTAATTGATTATAGCAGTACTCATAATTTCATTCACTATAAATTAGCCAAAGATCTCAATTTCTTTGTATATCCAGCACCAGAGTTTCAAGTAATGATTGCATATGGAGGAACTATCAATTACTCGGGAAAATGCAATAAGATCAATCTTACTATGGGGGATTATGTAATGAATAGTCCAATGATTTATATACCCATGGGTGGTGTTGATGTTGTACTAGGAATCCAATGGTTACAATCATTAGGAACAGTGGATTTTAATTTTCAAGAATTTTTCATGAAATTTTCATTGGAAGGAAAAGAAATTGAGTTAAGAGGTATCACAGTGAAACTCGATAAGGTGATAAGCTCTAATGGCATGAAAAAATTATTGAAAAAGGGGCATCAAGGTGTTATTTCACAACTATGTTCACTAGATGTTCAAACATCTAAGCCATCTATTCCTCTAGATCTCCAAGGGATCATTGATAAGAATTCCAAAGTATTTGAATATATTCCCAA
>ML793960.1:232833-254115 GCA_009831015.1 Picea engelmannii
AATTACCGAATTGATTAATCCTCAATGGGGATTAATCTAATAATAAAAATAATAATAATGACATGATTAATCCACAATGGGGATTTAATCCAATAACAAAATAATAAGAATGCTCTTCGCAGTTACATTATTTCAACAAAAAACACAAACAAATTAAAACATACAAGATCTACTGCCACACAACTGTGTTCGGGTTTCCAAGTAAATATACATTTCTTCCTAGTTAAGCATTTGGGCATTTCATCATTGCAGTATTCTTTAGACCAGAGTATAACTCCGCAGGTGTAAAAACAAAAGTCTGGAAAAATTTTCACCATTATTTGAGACCTATTCCATTGGATTCATCTCTTTGCCCTTATCACATTCATACATACCATTTTTCAGAAATTTTTTTGACCCCACCCGCCCCTTTTCGATTCCCTCGTCCTCATGGCCCATACTCGTAGCCAAGACTTGGAAGCTTGCTTCAATACCTTTCAATCTAGTCTCACCGAGACCCAACAAGAAGTGAAACAACTCAGTGCCAATGTTGTCACCATCAATACAACCATGCAGTCCTCAATGAAGGAAATCAAACAAGACCTGACCACCTAGCTTGAATCTGTCTTTTCGACACTCTGCACCAAGCTGCATATCCCTACAGATAACCCTTCCTCTGACCCACCTCCACATACTAAAGGTGAACATTCCTCTCATTCCCATAACTTTCAACACCATCACTTTCAACGTGACCTATGCCTTTCGTAGGTGGATGTGACCAAATTTGATGGCTCGGACCCCACTGGTTGGGTAACCCAAATGGAACATTATTTCTCTTTATATGGAATTACAAATGACTTGGCCAAACTCTAGTATGGTGTTCTCCATCTAGATCAAGAATGTTGGCAATGGTGGCAATGGATAAAAACTTCCCGTCAAGGGTATATTGCTTGGACACACTTTGTGGCAGAGATTTATGAACGCTTTGACACTGACACCAACCATTTGGGCCATTTGACAAAGTTGAAACAATCAGGAACAATGGAAGACTTTATAGCTGCCTTTGAGCGCCTGAATTTTCGGACAGAGGGCATGTATGATGCCTTTTTCCAAGAGTGTTTTATCAGTGGCCTCAAGGATGAGATTCGGGCCCATGTCCTCATGGCTCGGCCTCAGAGTTGGGTGGAGGCTACTAAAAGAGATAAAGAAGCACAACAGGTTGTATCTTCTCAAAACTGGAAACCCTCCTTTATCCCTCGCCCTAAACTAGTAAATCCCACTACTCCCTCCACTCCACTAAAGATCAAAAAATTGACCAGGGATGAAATGGCTGAACACAAACTCAAAGGCCTTTGTTATAATTGTGAGGACAAATATTTTCCAGGCCACAAGTGTAAGGAACAAAAGATTTTTATGGCCATCTCTGAGGATATTTCGGAAGAGGATGTTGAAACTCCCCTTGTGTCCGAGTCACCTGAAACCACTGACATAACCCCTCCCTCAGACCCTCCCGAAGTAGAACCGGTCATTTTCCTCAATGCTCTTGCTGGCTTCTCCACTCCCCAAACCCTCAAGCTAATCGGTTACATCAAGCATCGGAAGGTCATCATTCTGGTTGATAGTGGAAGCACCCATAATTTTATTCATCGCCGCATTGCCTAAGAAACTCATTGCTACATCCATGCTGTCAATAATTTCCAAATCATGATTGCCAATGGTGGCTCCATGAAATGTGGAGGGCATTGTGAAAATGTGTGTCTCCAAATTGGTGACTACCACCTGAAATCTCATATGTTTGCTATCGACATGGGCAGTTGTGACATTGTGTTGGGCGCAGACTGGCTAAGGACTTTGGGTCCCATTCTCATGGATTTTAAGGAATTAACCATGCAATTTGGCCAAGAGGGCCACCAATATAAGTTCCAAGGCATCACTGCTGGTTCACCTGAGATCATTAGTCCCATCGCATGGAAAAGATGCTAAAAAAAGGTCATTCTAGTGTTATTGCCCAACTCCATGCCATACAAGCCACAGAAACACCCTCGGTGCCGCAAGACCTCCAAGCCATCCTTTCTAAATATCAAGTGGTCTTTTCCACTCTTGAGGGACTCCCTCCTTCCCGTGGTGTTCATGATCATTCCATTCCCCTTGTACCTGAAATCCTTCCTCCCAATATCCATCCGTATCGTCACCCCTTTTCCCAAAAAAATGAAATTGAGAGAATGGTCCAAGAACTCCTTAATGAAGGAGTTATCTGCCCTAGTACGAGCCCCTACTCTTCTCCTGTGGTCATGGTCCTAAAGAAATAAGGTTCTTGCCGAATGTGTCCTGAGTTCCGTGCCCTCAACAAACTTACCATTAAAGACAAATTTCCCATTCCTGTCATTGATGATCTCCTGGATAAATTGAGTGGCGCCCAATTCTTTACTAAACTCTATCTTCGTTCAGGCTACCACCAGATACGTATGAAAGAGGAAGACATTCCTAAGACTACCTTTAGAACTCATGGGGGTCACTATGAGTTTTTGGTCATGCCCTTTGGCTTGTGTAATGCCCCCTCCACCTTCCAAAGCCAAATGAATCATGTCTTCCGTCCTTTTCTACGTCATTTTGTCTTAGTTTTCTTTGATGATATCCTCATCTATAGAAAAACCTGGACAAACCATCTTGCTCATGTGGATAGAGTTCTCCATCTACTCTCTCAACATCAACTTTTCCTGAAACAATCTAAATGTGCTTTTGGCGCCTCATAAGTAGAGTACTTGGGTCATCTGGTTGGAAAAGAAGGCGTCAGGGTGGATCCTAAAAAGATTGAAGCTATGCAAGACTGGCCTCACCCAAAGACTCTCAAAAGCTTGCATGGATTTCTGGGCTTAACAGGTTATTATCGCAAGTTTGTTAAGAATTATGGAAAGATTGCAACACCTCTCACTGCTCTCCTAAAAAACAACTCTTTCACTTGGACTCTAGTCGCTTCTCAAGCTTTTCAAACCTTGAAGATGGCCATGTGCACCACTCCAGTTCTGGCCCTTCCTGATTTCACAAAAACCTTTGTCTTGGAATGTGATGCTTCAGGGGAAGGGATTGGTGTTGTCCTTATGCAAGAGGGTCAGCCTTTGTCCTTTACCAACAAGCAACTATTTGAAAGAAATCTGGGCAAATCAATCTATGAAAAGGAAATGTTGGCTATTCTGCATGTCGTTGATCTGTGGCACCCTTATCTATTGGGGCAACACTTCCAAATTAAGACAGACCATCAAAGCCTTAAGTATTTTCTGGAACACATTTCCTCCCCGGAGCAACAAAAATGGGTGACTAAGCTCTTTGGATATGATTATGAGATCATTTACAAGAAAGACAAAGACAATGTGGTTGTGGATGCACTTTCCCGAAAATATGAAGACGAAGGATCCCTTTTTTCTCTTTCCTTCATTGTACCAGATTGGCTCCAAGCCGTTTGCTAGGAATGACTACAAGATCCAAAAAGTTCACATCTGATCCAACAATTGCAATCCAATGCTCCAACTTCCCTAGGGTACTCTTGGCTCCATGATGAGCTTCGATACAAAGGCCGTTTGTATTTATGTAAACAATCAAAGCTTAAATCCACGGTACTTTTTGAGCTTCATGCTACACCCACAGCGGGGAATTCCAAGTTCACCAAAACCTATGACAGGGTCAAATGTTCTTTTTTCTAGGATGGTATGAAACAAGACATTCTTAATTTTGTCGCTAAATGTGATGTGTGTCAACGTAACAAGGGAGAAACAATCAAATCTCTGGGCACACTACAACTGCTTCTGATTCCACTTGTTATTTGGAGGGATATCTCTATGGATTTTATTATAGGCTTACCCAAATCGAGAAATAAATTAGTCATCATGGTGGTTATTGATTGCCTTTCCAAGTATGCTCATTTATGCGCTCTTCAACACCCATTTACAATATCCAAGGTGGCTCACATTTTCATGGATCAGGTCTTCAAGCTTCATGGCATGCCGCACTCTATTGTTTCTGATTGCGACCCAACTTTCATAAGCAATTTTTGGCAAGAACTGTTCAAGCTACAAGGCACTCAATTTCATCTCAGCACAACTTATCATCCCCAGAATGATGGTCAAACGAAAGCTGTCAACAAGTGTTTGGAAACAGATTTGAAGTGTTTTGCCTCGGAAAAGAAAAATCAATGGGATCAATGGTTACCCCTAGCTGAATGGTGGTACAACACTTCATACCATACAACTACACGCATGAGTCCTTTTGAAGTGGTATATGGACATAAGCCACCTTCAGTTCTCTCATACTTACCAAGTGTCTCGAAGGTCTAGGCGGTTGACCAAACACTTACAGTTCGAGAGGCTATTCTCCGTACCCTCAAAGAGAATTTGGTCATGGCACAAAATCACATGAAGCAACAATCAGATCAAGGTCGCTCTGAACGTCAATTTGCACAAGGGGATCAGGTGTTTCTTCGACTGCAACCTTACAAGAAAAATTCCCTCAAGGCCGAGCATCTTTAGAAGCTAGCGCCCAAATTTTATGGTCCTATACCGTTCTCAAGCGTGTGGGACAGGTGGCCGATCAGTTAGATTTACCCAGTCATTCGAAGCTAAATCTTGTTTTTCATGTTTCATGCTTAAAGAAGGTGATTGGAACTAAGTGCCAAATTCAAACCAACCTTCCCGAGTTATCCGAAGAAGGATCCATTTGGCTACAACCACATGCAGTTTTGGACCAGCCTGAGCGTCGCCTGCATCAGAGAACTATCAAGGAAGTGTTAGTTCAGTGGAAAGATACAACTCCAACCGATGACACTTATGAACCAACTACCATTCTGCAACAATTTCCACATCTCAAGCCTTGAGGACAAGACTGTTTTTAAGGGGGAGGAAATGTTAGGGTCCTAACCCGCACATAGGTAGAAAAATATATTCAGATGTAATAAAGGTCAATATTAATAAGGCCTTGCAATAAAATAGAATAAGTCGAATGTAAGAAGACCTACTGAAGATTCCGCTTCTAGAAGGATATTCCTCTAGATGCTTCTTTTGATAGACATATTTAGTATAAATAGGAGTCGAGGGTAGGGGAACCCTAGCTTGGAGATTATTGTAATAGAGCTCTGCTTGACTGGAGGTTTCCCCCTCGAAGAGGCCCGTGAACATTGCTCTCAGAATCAAAGTGTTATTTCTGTTGTTATTCTTATATCATTTCAGTGTTATTGTGGTGAATGTTCTGGTTATATTGTTGTATTCTGCCATTTCTAGCATTTCATTTATGTTCTGCATACTTTTTGTATTTGATATATTACAATTATCTTCATTTCTGTTCTCATGACGATGCACCCAACACTTTGTGATTTCACACGTTCACCTTGTGCTCAACCACAGACACGTCCAACTCAACAAATCGCCTTTCGCACAGGATAATCATCTGGAGTTCTTATCAACTCTCTGAATGGAGGAGGTCATCTCTACATTCCAACTTTGTCTCAAATAGGAACCACACACCCTTTTTAGGGGATTTCTCTCAGGTTTGTAAGCTGGAGAAAGTCTCACATAACTGCAATGATCCACATCTCACGGGTTTGTAAGTTGGAGAATGTCTCACATAGCTGCAATCATCAACACTCCCTCTCAGATAGAGAGGCATTCTTTATCATGACAAGTCTTACACAGATGTACTTTGAATTTTGTCTTGGCTGGAGTCATCAACACTCCCTCTCAAATAGGGAGACATTCTTCACCAAGTTAGTTTGGTGAAGATGTCTGCAATCTGCTCATGTGTAGGAAGGTACTGCATGTGTACAATTTTTCTTTGCATCATATCTCTTATATAAGGATATTTCATCTCATTGTGTTTTGATCCATCAGGAAACACTCGGTTCTCAAGGAGATTTACATACGGCTCTTGGTTATCATCATATTATCCATCTCATGGTCAAGTAAATCTGTCAGGAGCTTGTGAAGCCACATTGCTTCACACACTCGATGCTATAGTCTATCTCTGTGGTACTCAAGGCCACACAGTTTTGTTTTCTGCTGCATCAGGAAACCATGTCAAAATTTACGGTAGAACATCAACCGAATGTGCTCTTCTGGTCCATTGTACTTTCTGCTCAATATGAACCTGCATATCTTGCAAACTCAAGTTCTCACTGGAGGCATATCTTAGGCAATATCCAATTGTGCCTCATATATATCTTAATACATGTTTTGCTGTTGTCTAGTGAGTATGTCTCGGTTGACTCATGAAATGACTAAGCACATTCACTGTATGGCATGAATCAAGTATGGTGTTAACCAGATACATCAATGATCCAATCGGCTGTGGATCAGTCTCATCTGAATCATCATCAATCTTTTTATTTAAATCCATCATGGTGGGTTTTTTCATTCTGTCATACTGAACTTCTTTAATATTTTCACTGTATATTTTCCTTGACTCAGGAAAATATCATCGATCCTCTGTCATACTTCTTGTCCCAAGAAGTAGTGTATCATACTTAGATTCTTCATCTCAAATTCAGAATTCAAGGATTACTTGTATCCAACAACAAGGATTTCCAAACAAGTCATCAGAATCAAGGTCTCGTCACCAACACTGTAATAATATAGGTTTGGATTAGCAACATTCTTGCTGAAATCCAAACTCATCAAGAATATATCTATCTGATATAGTTTCCAACTCATGGATGGTAGTACGGATGGAAGTGCATCGAGTTTACTGAATCAAGTGTCTCATCATAGACAACTCCCTCTGTTTGTGAGAAACCTCTGGTGATAGATCTCATTTTGTATTTCTCGTCACTTCCATCTGTTGAATGCTTGATCTTATAGATCCACTTGGAAGTTACCACAAACTTCCCTTCTGGTCCTTGAAAAATATCTTATACATCATTCTTTAAGATATACTGGTATTCTTCTATTATGGCATATTCTTGCCATACCTGTTCTCCTGTTGTTTCTCTAAGACAAGAAGGCTCAGCATCAATGAAGTGGCTCATGACTGAAGGATAGCTCGAAAATCTCTTTTTCTTTCTCGAGATGTGCCTTGAGAGGCTCGTATGTTTCTCTGCCTCTTGCAGAGTGAGTCTAGGTAGGCATTTTATGCCCTACTACAATATCTATGAACATATCAACTGGAACAACTGGATTAATGTTTGTCTCCCTCTGAACTGCTGAAGGGGGAGAAGGTATTGTCTTACTATCAATCTCCATTTGATATTCTCTGGATATTTGAAAGACTATCTCTTCTTTAAGGACAACGTCTCTGCTTGTCTCTGACCAGGGATGTCGATCTGGAATGTCTTTGAAGATTCACTGTATCCTTTCTTTCTAAAGGATCTAGCTTGGACTTCTTCTCTTTGGGTTCATGAAAATACACTGGGCACCCAAAGAACCTGAAGTGTTCAATCTTAGGCTTCATTCCGGTGAAGACTTCTTCGGGAGTTATGTTTTTCAATGTCTGGTGAAGACTCTTGTTCTGAACATATACCGTGTCATGCGTGCTTCGGCCCATGGAATCCTAGAAATATTCTGATCATGCATTATTGCATTGGTTGTCTCAATGATGGCTCTATTCTTCCTATTTCTCAAATAGTTTTGACTCCCTCTGAAGGATAATCACATTCCTTTGTTCTTAACCTGTCTAGAAAAAGAAAATAAGAGGAACCAAAACAAGAATATCTCCTAAAGGAGAATAATGAATACATCTCTAGAATCAAAACAATTTAAGGATTGTTGTCCCATCTACAACACCTACTTGTAATGTAGAAAAATTTAGAAATATAGGTTAGAGGAATGACAATTACAACAATCAAACCTAGATTCTTCACTTCCAGTGTGTTGTTGCTCTGAATGCACTAAGATCCCTCTAGATCCATGGCTTCAACAAAAGGTTCCTTCGTCTTGCAATTTCCCTCATGACAATGAGGCAAATAATATATATGAAAGTGCATATCTGAGGGTGCTGATATGTTGATGTCTTCATTTCTTTGAGGTCTTGTTTTCCTGGAATTCAGTTTGCTTGAATCATCAAGCTTTCCTCCCATTATGATTTTGCTCATTTTTGGATTCTTCACAAACCCTTGTCAACTTGTCTAGCAAACCTAACGGATAGGATAGGCTAGCACTTTTAGGTTTAGTTGGACTTATGAATGCCAACAATAACCCTTTGAAGGATAGGAGAACACTGGTGAGCTGAATTTCTCCTTCAAGAAATTGAAGAAACCCTAATTCTGAGATTTCTGCAGAAATTAGAGAAACCCTAGAAACCCTAGGGACAAAAAGTCAAAATGATCGAAAATGCAATATGAAGCTTGTTGGAGGTGCGCTGAAGGAGGTCGTACACTCCTATGGTAATTTTATCCCCAACGTCCAATTTCCAAGTGCTGAAACACTCAAAGGAAGAGGGTCGTACAATTTTTTTTGGAAACCCTAGGAGGGTCGTACGATTCTGCAGAAGAGGAGGGATGACTGGTAAAAGATTGTAGCTTGTGAAATGGGTTCTTCAAGACCTATGATTTGAAACCATGTTGATTTTTCAATAGTCAAGGTTAAGAATGAAGTTAATTCCATTTTTATCATTTAACCATAACCATAAATTTTGCAGCAACCAAGATCAAAAGAAGAAGCACCATGCACAAGAACACAAGAAGTATCCTGGGAAACCCTTCTCAACAAGGGAAGAAAACCCAGCCAAATCATTTGATATATTCCTCAAGAGAAATACCTTCACCACCAAGATAAAACCTATCACACAAGAGGGTGCTCAAACCCTAGAAGAATAGCACTGAAGAGAGGTGTGTACTTTTCCCAAGAAGATGTACTTGCTGAAATTTCCAAACTTGTGTGGAGGATATGATTCCACAATGGGGAATCATCCTTTACTTATATTAGACTTTTCCTATCAACATAAGTGTCTATTGGCACAACAGGGCCGAATTCTCTAAGTCACATTGTAATTAATATTAACCATATTAATTATCTTTTACATTTATTACTAATCACATTAAGGTGGGGCTGACCTGTACCCTTTACATTACAATTAGGGTTACAAACAAGTCTGACTCTTGAAGAATATAGCAAGGGATATGATACACCCACTAGTGCTCATCCACTAGCGGCACATCCATAGGGATATCCATATCTCTGGCTCACTGCATTACACAGAAGAACCAATTCTTCACATGTTCATGTTATAGCAAGATTTTCCTCACCCTATGCAATCTTGCATAGAGGGCCTTTTTCCATTACATTGCTCTCATTCCTTTTTGTTTCTTGTTGTAACATTGCTTGATAGCCTCTATTCACTCTCTATATGAGTTTTCAACATTTCTCCCTTGCCTGACCTTTTTTTGAAACATATACACGCTTTTTGGCTTGGCAGTCACGTACATATGTGGGCTGTCCCTCTACAAGTTGCATACATACACTCTGTTTTCCTAAACAGTCGCATACATCATCTTTCCTTTCCTGTTTTCTTGGTCTGATGGTTGCTGGGTGGGATTTGATGTTTGTTGAGTCTTCTTAGGTCTCTGTAGTGCCTGTTAAGTGCTTGTGGGATGACATGAAACCCATTTTTGGTTGAATTTATGGGTAGAGTATTTCTCATCATCTTTTCATTTTTTATTGTCCTTGTACATTGGGTTGGATGTTTTGCTGCTTGGTATTCTGCTTGAGTTATTTATTTTTATACACAGTAGAATTTATATATCAAGTTGCTTATCAGTCCATGCATTTTCATTTTTATTATATTGAAAATACAAAAAAAATATGCATTTAACATTGCTTGGCATTTTTGTCTTTTGAGTCCTTATCATTAGCTTATGGAATTTAGTCAAAGATTGCATTTTTACTTCAGAATTACAGAGTTGAGATTGAAAATTGCATTGGTTTTTAGAAGCATATCATGCATTGAAAGTTAAAGTTATAACTTTGCATTATTTTCATATTTACTTTTCTTGCAGAGTCATAACATCATGAGTTTCACTACCATACCTTTTTGAGTAATCACGACCAATAAAATTAATGCTATAATTTAAAAATGATTAGTCACGATTTTATTTTCTAGGGTGCACAAACTAGCTTAGGATTTAGTGCCTTGGAATATGATTTTGTGAGTAAAATTCTTCAAGGCAATTAAATCAACATATATGTCTGAGAAAAGAAGTGGAAAAATCCAGTGTATAATTGGTAATATCAAGAGGCTCCGCTAACACCAGAGTTAATCACGAGGTCGCGCGAGGTTGGTTGAAGGGATATCCCCCTGATACCTTCTTAGCGTCAGAGATATTTTTGGGGATATATTCGTATATGGGGATCTTGCTAGTGCCTTTACCTCCATGAGAGGCGATACTTTCAAGGTTTTGGGCTTTGCTACCCTGCCCATACAGTGGACCTGACTTACGACTGCTCACCTGTGCATCGGTTATACATTGGTTGATTATTTTCTTGAATTAGGTGCCACATAGGTTACTTGCAAGGTTTATTCTGTATGTACCCTAGGTCAGATAAGGTTCGGACAACACACAACCTTTATGGAGGATTACCTCTTCGGGGGATCTGATCGACTAGTTGTTAAGCCCACTATTGACGATTAAAATCACAACGAGAATTTCGCCTGCAAAGTATTGCTTAAGCCTAATAATTATAAGCTAATGAGATATATAATACTAGTAGGTGGGACCCCCTTGTAGATTGGGAGATCAGATCTGGTTCTTATTTCATGTTTTTGTTGTTGTTCGACACTGCTTACATGGTTCTACATCATTGATGAAATCTGTGTTTTGTTGGAAATGAATAAGGCCTGTCATGTGTTGGTTCTAATTGTGACAATTGGATGATGGATGAGGCATGTTATGTGTTTTTTCTGTTGCTCTAGGCACAAATTTTATGTCAGGCTATTCTTCAACTGTGTTTTCTATGCTTAGGCTCCAACTTTCAAGCAGAAGAAGAACCGCTTGACCAAATCGTGTTTTAAGGTGATTTTGGTTACATGAATGCGATTTTTCAGCCGAGGTAGCCATGACAGAGGTAACCGAGGGAGAGGTAATTGGAACAGAGGCCCAAGAAGGCCAATATTATCCATACACTTTGATGCTGACTCACAAGAGTTAGGCCAGTTATTTCAGGCTGGATTTTTCAATTGGATTGGGCAACGAGTTGTCCAACCTAGGCCTGAAAGGCCTCCCTTCCAAGCCCCACAAGCCCTTGGTATTCCCGTTCCCCCTCATGTCTCATTGCAACCCGAGGTTCCCAAAAACGACGGATGGCAAGATATTGTCCACCCGATAGTATCCCAACATCGTGGCTGGCCCAATTTGTCCTTGCCTGCTCCCCCGCCTAACAATCAGATTTTCTAAGTAGCCCCTACCCACTCGCCAGTGCAATCCTCTCATGCTAGAAAAAGATTGAAAACCAAGGCCCACCATGCCCTTGACAAAGGAAAAACCATTGCTTCCCCTTCCTCACCCTCCAATGGCTCTGATAAATCCATGTCTTCTCGGATGCATTTGAGGTATAATTGTTCCCATGTGATCAACAAGATTAGGCCTAAAGGCTCARTGCAACCAAAGGAAAATTTAAAGAAATCAAAGGGTAAAAACATCAATCAAGGAAAGATTGCATCTCAGAGTGGAAAATATGGTTTTTGAGTTTTATTTTATTTATTGTGGATGATAGTTGACTTCAGAAGTTTTGGACAACATGTTTTCTTTGGATATATGAGTAATATATTTTTTGAAAATAATTTCAAATATCAATGAGATAAATTGTCAAATGTGAATGTGATGATGGGAGTCACAAGGAGGTATGTTTTTCTTAATTAACTAGTTATGTTATGATTGTTAAGAGCCAAAGGGAGTCACAAGGGGTCCCACCTACTAGTTATTATTTATTTAAAACCCTTATTATGATTTATGACTTTTCCCCCTTAACTAAAAGGTTGGTTGAGTTTTTAGTTAACTTAACTAATGAGGTAGTTCAACTACCTCAACCAATTCTAATTTGCTAAAAGGAAAAGGAAAGGGAGGAACAAGAGGAGGATAGAAGGAGAAACATACTAAGGTTTTCTCTTTGAGTTTATGTTAAGATAGTTTAGTTTTCATTCATTCCTTAATTTATCACAAGCCTAATTATTTTTTATGATAGCAGGGTCTTATTGTAGACAACAAGATTCAAGGATGAATTACATTATTCAGACACTTGTTTTTAAGAGGTGTTGATCTATCTTTGATAGTCTGTGTAGACTTGTCTGTTTGTGAATTAGTTTTCATGACTGACAAAGGCTATTGTGCAGAGTCAAGTGGGAAGCAATCCGTGGCAAGATGATCCAACTTTTAGAGTTCAGTTTTTGATTTTCTGTCAGAGGTTCTTTTGTATGTTCCATCGGGGATGTCTAAGTTTGAATTTGGTCTGAAATTTTTGCATGAAATTTTGTAAAGAGAATGAATCTTTGGTGAATTGGAATGAAATAAAGGATTTCTTTATGTCTCATATGTCTTGATTATCATCTTGGTGTCTTTACTTATGTCTCTACATTTATTTTCAACAACTACTGTATTCATAAAATCATATTAAAATGAATTTTCCAGCAAGCTTTTATTTGTGAAAAAGACTAGCCTAAGCACTTGTAATTGATACTTGTGAGTTAGGATTTTATTTTTGATGGCTATAAACATAGAGTGACATTTCCGTCTATTTTTCTTTAGCCAAGTATAATCTGAAAATGCTTGAGTAAGATCATTTCATATATTTTCCTCAACATCTATTTGGTGACCATACTAGGGAGATCTTCAATATCTCTCTGGATAATTTTTATACTCGATTTTCATCGATACATATATTTTTATTATATTGATTCTTTGAGGGTTTTATTTCTTAATGACTGTGCCTGTTGCAAGGAAACCCAATATTGAGCCCGATCTTCAAGATCATACCAACATTTCTTTAAATCTGTTTAATACCATTTTAGACACTGCCAATACTCGTGCTGAACTTAATCATTCATGGGAAACAATTGAATGAGATATTAGTGCCCAAGAATGTTGGGAAGCTAGACATAGACAACTTAGAAATCAGCAATAACCTTCTTGTTTCTTTAGTTTTGGCCTTTCTTTCATGTCCTTAGACTCTCGTATTTCTAGAAGAAGAAGAGTCTTATCACCTGAAATTAATCCTATTGCTGAAATATGAAGAAGCAACGTTGTGCTATCTACCCAAAAAAGTGCTCTAAGGAGAACTTTGTCTGATTCATCCAGTTCATCTTTTTTTCCCTCATCTATCATCCACAACATGACATCTAGTAGTGGATTTGCTGGCACTGGAAGTGCTTCCTCTTCTCAATCTTCATATTCTTCAGTGATTGGTAGGTTATATAGCCACCATATCCCTATCCAATCTACCACAAATCCCACCAAAATCATTAAAAAGTATGGGCTTTTTCAGTTTGAAGAAGACGCTACAACCACACCATGGCATGTGTCCTCTCCTCTTAACTTAGCACCTGCTACTTGTCCGTTTCCTAAATTTAAAAAGCATCTTCTTAGGTTTTCAGGAAATAACATTGTCACTACAAACAAACACCTGGTGGCATTTTCTAATGCCTGTCACAACATAGGAGCCAACGAAAATGACACTTGCATGCACTTATTCGTCAATTCCTTGGAAGGAAAGGCTGAGACCGATTTTTTTGACCTTCCTCCTAAGATTCTTTATACTTGGGAGGAGTTAATTTGTTTGTTCAGATCCACTTATGGGAAATCTAAAATCCCAGTCAAGAAGTTACGAGAATATAATAACGTCACCTATAAGGATGGTGAGACCATCAAGTCCTTCAACTTGCGTTTCACTAAGTTATACAATCAAATCCCTGAAGTTATTCGACCTCATAACCAAGCCACTTTCATGCATTACTACAATGCATTACCTTCCCCCTATCGCCATAAGCTTGAGGAAAAATCCATTGATAATCTCGGTTCTGCTCTAAACACTTGTTCATAGTATGAAGAACAACTTGAAAGAACGGGTCTTCCTCAGGGATAATCGATTAAACAGACAGACATGTCCACCCTCTTACATCTAGTACAAGATATGAACAATCATATGATAGCATATGAGAGAAAGGGGACTGTCTCCCCTCTCATCCCTGAAGCTTCATCCTCTTCTGCACCCCCCTTTAGAAATCCGGTTGAAAATAATTTTTAGCCTAAAGCTATCTTGCCTCGAAGTTGGTGTAACTTCTACGAGGAACACCATGAGGAAACCACATGTGAGATAAAGAAGAGTGCCAGCGATAAGATCTTTGGTAAGAGACCAGAAGATACTATTGCTGTCCTAGATTTTGCAGAGCCATAAGATGTCATGGTCATTAATACTAGGAACAAAGCCTATGCTCGCTGCTACTTTTTAGGTTGCTAAGGTTCCTAAGATTCAAGGAAATACTTCCCCTCTCCCCTCTTGCAAATACAATATCTTAAATTAGTTGGAAAACATCAAAGTAGATGCAACCCTTCTAGAGATGGTTGTCGTCCCTGAACAACAGATGCATCTGAAACAATTCAGGGAAGGAAAATATTCCGTTGTAGTGAATCCTTCTGAAGAGGTAAATGAAGAGGATTCATCTGTAAATAAAGTAGGTGTACATAACTTTATATACCCGGTAAAAAATCTCCCTTTTTATATTTCTGTAAAGATCATGCATAAGATCGCCCATTGTTTCCTCATTGATGGCGGTTCGGGCCCAAGTGTGATGTCGAAGATTATTATGGAAAAGATAGGCTTGTCTTGTACAAATGAAAATGCCAGAAGCATGCTCTCCTATAATAGCCTACAACAAAAATCCATAGGTGAGATTAAATATGTGACGTTAGTTTTGTGTGCTCACCCTGAAATAAGGATGACCCTTAGTATTCAGGTAATCGATATACTGGTAAGAAATTACTCAATTATCTTGGGAAGAGATTGGCAAGCCTTAATAGGTGGATACCTCTCACTCGACGGGACACATTTCTCTGTTCCTCGGAATGGTAAGAACATTATAGTCCTTAGAGAAGGAAGGATTTCACCCTACATAGAGAGTGTTCCACAACCTAATGTAAACTATATCGAGGAGGACCTAAGAGTATATTCCATCTTTGTTGAGGAGGATAGTATTCCTTTGGAGCAAATCAATTTGGATGATGATATGTGGCACATGGACTTTGATGGTTCACGTTCTAATGAAGGCAATGGGGTTGGCATTATCTTGGTTTCCCCTGTAGGGAAAATTCATAATTTGTCCTACAGGTTGGAGTTTTCTTGTATGAACAATGTCATTGAATTCAAAGCTTTATTATTAGGCATTGAAAACATTTGTAATCTCGATTGTGGCCACCTTTCAGTTTTTGGAGATTCCGAGCTTGTTGTGAACCTGGTACGCAAGATATACTCTCCTAGCAACAAGCTGATGAAACAATATACCCAAACTGTTTGGGCGCTTGTCTCGAACATGTTATATTTCAACATCACTCATGTTAATAAGGAATTCAATTAATGTCTGATCGGTTAGCTTTCTTCATAGCTTATCCTAATAAAAAACCTTTGCCTCACAGGCCTGATTGTTCTTTTCAATCTCTATATCGTCCATATATCCCTGACAATGTAGAATCTTGGCAGGCCCTCCCTAACGATGAGAGAGTTTGTGCTTTCATTCAATATGAACCTCTTAAGCCCAAGGAAATAACATCCATAGACGACAATAAGATTCTTAAGGGATTGACTCCTCTTGTGGGTTCGTTTTCATCAAGTGATGTAGGCAATAAAGAAAAACAAAAAGAAGAGGAGTTACAAATGAAGGTGGGTGATGTTAGAATATAATGGATGTGCTCGTTTTACCATTGACAATATCGCTATTTTCATCCAACCATAGGCTGAAGCCACCCTCCAAGCACCTTAACCTTGACAGAGAATCACCCTGGAAGAAAACCCTAGGCTAGATAGCCAAACAAAGGGTAGCGTACCTTTCCCCAAGGATATCGCATCAACAAGAGCTGATTAGATAGTCCAAACCCTAACCAAGAGATAGTCCAAGCCAAACATGATTTGCTAGCTGCAACAACTGCAATGGAATCTCTCCTCAAACCTGCGCACAAGACTGGGCACTGCAGTGCGCACAAGTTGTTGCTTTGCAATTCTGAGACTGCATGCTAGAATGAGAACTGGCCTCCTGTATTTATACTAATTCTAGATAATTTCCTGGGCCGACTTCTCATTCTGGGTATCCATTTGTTCAGTATATATTAATTCTTCTAGCTGACTTCTTCTCTTGGAGGCTAATAACCTAATATAAATTATACTCTTGAGCCGACATGTCTTCTAGGGTTATTAGCCAACTCATTAGGGTTTCTTATTTCTTTTCAGAGTATTCTATTCTCGTCAGGTTTAGACGTGGAGGTAAATACCTTCCGCAACTACCATAATATCAACACCCCCTCCTAGCTAGGGAGGTATTACAGGTAAATGTCTTGAGCACGAACATACCATTCACTTGGTAGCATCACCATAGACTATCTCATGACTAGATCATGAGCACCATCATCACCATCAATATCATCAGCCACATCATCTCTCGAAACCATACTCCATCTGAGTAATTAGACATGATGATGGATAAGTCACTCACACCACAGAGTGATACAAGAGCCATTCTTCTAATCTGGACATGTGTCCTAGAAGAGTAAATGTTCTGAACCATTTTCTGTCTGGGAAATCTCTGTTCTTTGATCATCCATCTAGATGATAATCATTTCCAATACTGCTGATAGTCTTCAAGGCAATCAGAATAGAACACAATTGTGTCTATCCATAACTACAATCCAGGGGTACACTACCACACCAAGTAACACACAAGTACTTGATAAAACAGTGGAACACATCCACCACAGTAGTATATATCTACTGTCATACAATCTTCATAACAATCATCTAATATCAACCTGCATAAAAACAATGTTATGATATAAACTGAATCATATGGGCCATTATTCCACTCACATCTGTGAGATCTCAGAAGAGCATCTTCCCTCAAAAGATAAGACATCAATGATGAGATATCTAGACTATTCTTCTCAAGCAAGGAAGAATAACTGTCCTGATTTCTGAGCCTGGACCATTCCCCACCCTGGGCCATTCCTCTGTCACTAAACAAAGTGTAACCTGGAGAGAATGAATCTGCCCTAAGGAATGCTTGTCCCTGATTGCTGAGCCTGAACCATTCCCCACCTTGGGCCATTCCTCCGGCACTAAACAAAGTGAAACCTAAAGAGAATGAATACATCCTAAGGAATGACTATCCCGACCATTTCCCCTGTTAACCACAAGAGGAAAATACTGTCCTGTACCAACCTCCAAAACAAACCATTCCTCATGTTAACCACAATGATAAATCGTTGTCCGGCGAGGCGGGCCAGTCTTCTTGAGTAACCCTCAAGAAGAGAGACTGCCCTAGACCACTCCCCATGTTAACCAAAATGGGAGGTCGCTGTCTATGGTACATCGGCAATATGGACCATTTTCCGAATTGGAAAATGTCTGTCCATTAGAAATCTCAATCCACTTTCCGAACTGGAAAGGAAACTACTCATCCTGGACCATTTTTCGAACTGAAAAATGACTGTCCATAAATAAATACATATCAGTTCTCCCTCCCAACCTGGGAGTCATATTTTCCTTTTTCAATAAGGAGGTCATCTCCACGAGCTCTAGCTTGAGTACACAAACTCTTTCATCTTGGATAGAAGCTTTACCAAAATGTATGCTTATCTGCTCATCTGTGGAGATATGTATTGGAGAACCACTTTCTCCTTTCTGGACTTCATCATAGATAATGTGATGCTTGATTTCAAATGTACTTTGGTCTGGAACACTGGTTTTTCTCTGAAGGCTTCATGTAGCTCTGATAAATAAAGTATATCATTGTTTGGAACACTGGAACATATCCATGTGGCACTTCTTCTGTCATCATGAGATCTGATCTACTGAGTAATCATCTTGATACAATATCTCTATTATAGAAAATCTTCACCACGCTTCTACTATGCACTGGAGGTTCTCCACCAAGTTATCTTTTTCCATCTACATACAAGGGTCTCTTTCTGGTATGCCTCAAAGTCTTGAGGGTTTTCTTCATATGCTCTTTTTTCAATTGCTCTGGAGAATAGTCTTTGCATTTATCTGATGTAGAATTCCAACTCATGGATCTTGCGGATGATATAATGACTCATGTGGAGATATGTCTGGTTTACTGGAACAAGTAATAATCATAGTCTTCTCACTCCATCTAGGAGAACCTCTAGTTCTAGATCTCGCAATACTTTCATTCATAAGTCTTTCATACACTGTTCTTCATCAGGACTTTCAGTTCCTCTGCTTGATTGCTTTTAGTGAGTTCATATTAGGTTCGTAATCTTGTGATTCTCGATACAATGACTGGTTGTTCTGGCTTCTCTTTCTTTCTTGGAATCTTCATGTTCTTCTTTATGTTTTTCTTTATCTCTTGGGTTCATGGAGTTTCTTATAGATTCCATGCTCTAAAGATTCCACTTTTTCCTTTCATCATAGGATCACAGATGTGAATGGACAACCAAGGATACTTTAAGGCTTTTCTTCGAAGAAGTCTTCTTCTAAGGTCGAACTGAACACATACTACTTTTCATGTTTTCTACCATGGATATATACTTCATCATCTTCAATGGATCGTAGGATTAGATCCCTCCTAATCCTTGCTTCATGTATGAATACATGCTCTTCTTTATGGTGATATATAATCGACTCCCTCCATCTAGGAGAGTCCACGTTTCCGTCTGCATCCTTATTGTCTTATGCAAAGCATCATAAGTCTTTCTCCAATTTTCTCTTGATTGCTAACTTCTTTCTTCTAGGTTCCAAGATTGATTCTGATTTCGACTTATCTTCTAATAGCTTCCACAAGATTTGTTTGATATATTTCATCCTTTCTTGTATAGTGATAGCAATCCTTATCTTGTTGTTCTTCCATAGATATAGTTCTTCTTGGACATATTTTAAGAGATATATATACAATATATGTACATAAACTTATACAAACAAGATATGTACAAGAAATACGAAGAGTATTGTTACCTTCAGAAGAACAAGTCTCTTTCATCCTGCTTAGTCTTCTTTGTGGGTTCCTTTTCTTCGACAACTTATGCTTCATGTTTCTCCTTGCTTTTCTTTATCTCAGGATAATGATTCTTGTAGTGACCATACTTTCGACAGTTGAAGCATTGTACTTCTGAAATGTCTTTCTCTTTATTTGGCTTCCTCCTTGAACCAAACTTCCTTTTATTCCTGAAATTCTTGAATCTTCCCGTGAAGGCTTGATCATCGTACTTATTTTGGGGTTTATCTTTTGCAATGATCCTGGATTCTTCTTGAGCACAACAAGTCCAAAGTTATTCAAATGTAGGATACTCCTTCCTTGTGTTCATGCTTGTGGCAAATGCATCCCATGTCTTGGGAAGACCATTGAGTACTATGTTTACCAATTACTTCTTTGAAATGATCTCTTCAATAGCTTGTAGTTGATCTCTTAACTGAGAGATTCTCACAAAGTATGATGTTATGTTGTCATCATCATTCATCTTCATGTCACGAAACTCATTCTTCAGACTCATTACTTGTCCAATGTTTATGACTGAGAAGAGGTTTGTTAGGGCATTGTACATCTTCTTCGATGAGTCAAGATGGGAGATGTAGGGTATCAATTGGTCTTTTATAGAATCCACTATGATACTCATGGCATTGATGTCACCATATTTGAACTTCTCCATAGCTGCAATGTTCTGCGGTTCCTTCTCTTTCCTTTATTCAAACTCTGGTTTCACGATGTTTCCTTTCACGATATCCAACACTTTATTCTTGGAAAGGATGAGATCAATCCTTGGCTTCCACGTTCTGAAGTTAGAGGCTCCATCTAACTTGTTCTCTAACTTCATAGAGTAAGTCATGGCTTCTTTGACTTGTTTAACCCTTGATTTGGCCAAAAGCTCAAACTTCACGTCTTGGCTTTCTGAGAGTACCAGGAGATGCGTTAGGTTAGGGTGCACTGATCTATCCAAAGATTAGGTCAATCCATTCATTTAAGGTGCCTCAACAAGAGGATTAGGGTTTCTGCAACTGCACCTGCTATTAACCCTAGAAGTAGTGCTATGGTGACTGCTCCTGCTAGAAACCCTAGCGATAGTTCTTCAACGAGCTTAATATCCTTATGGTTATGTTTCCTTCCAGTGGTTAGACTGAATGAAGGAGGTGTGGGCCCATAACCTGTTAGAATATAATGGATGTGCTCATTTTACCATTGACAATATCGTTATTGTCACCCAACCATAGGTCGAAGCCACCCTCCGAGCACCTTAACCTTGACAGAGAATCACTCCGGAAGCAAACCCTAGGCTAGATAGCCAAACAAAGGGTAGCGCACCTTTCCCCAAGGATAGCGCATCAACAAGAGATGACCAGATAGTCCAAACCCTAAACAAGAGATAGTCCAAGCCAAACGTGATCTGCTAGCTGCAACAACTGCAATGGCAACTCTCCTCAAACCTGCGCACAAGACTAGGCACTGCAGTGTGCACACGTTGCTGCTCTGCAATTCAGAGACTGCCTTCTAGAATGAGAACTGACCTCCTGTATTTATACTAATTCTGGCTAACTACCTGGGCTGACTTCTCATTCTGGGTATCTGTCTGTTCAGTATATATTAATTCTTCTAGCCGACTTCTTCTCTTGGAGGCTAATAACCTAATATAAATTATCCTCTTGAGCCGACATGTCTTCTAGGGTTATTATCCAACTCAATAGGGTTTCTTCTTTCTTTCTGGAGTATTCTATCTCGTCAGGTTTACACATGGAGGCAAATACCTCCCACAGCTACCATAATATCAACAGGTGAAACCATCTCCTTGAACGTTGGGCCACTCGAATCTTCAAGGAATGTTAAAATAAGTACCCAATGTTCTGATAAAGAAGAAATGAGGTTTTCCAAGCTACTTGGTGGATTTCAAGATGTTTTTGTTGGGTCATATGAGGATCTTCATGGTTTTGATCCTGTTATTACAAATCATTCTATCCCCACCAAGGAAGGCATGAAACCGGCTAGGTGTTGGGGCTCATAAATGTCCTATTCTCATCCACCTTTCCCTTCATCATTCTTCACATTTCATCGCCCCATTAACCTTTCATGATATCATTTCCATAAATATACTTGGGTTTCACCTTATTGTTCTCCACTTTATTCATTTTA
>ML793961.1:40981-65475 GCA_009831015.1 Picea engelmannii
AGATTCATTCTCTTTAGGTTACACTTTGTTTAGTGTTGGAAGAATGGCCCAAGGTGAGGAATGGTCCAGGCTCAAAAATCAGAACAATCATTCTTCCTTGTTTGAGAAGAATAAGGCAGATAGCCCATCGTTGATGTTCTACTTTGAGGGCAGATATTCTTTCAAGATCTCACAGATGTGAGTGAAAGATTGGCCTAGATGATTCAGTTTATATCATAACATTGTTTATGTGCAGGTTGATATTAGATGATTGTTATGAAGACTGTATGACAGTAGATGTATACTTTTGTGGTGGATTTGTTCCATTGTTCGTGACTATACGTTATTGATCAAGTACTTGTTTGCTACTTGGTGTGGTAGTGTACCACTGGATTGTAGTTATGTACTACTATGGATAGACACAATTGTGTTCTATTTTGTTCTGATTACCTTGAAGACTATCAGCAGTTTGGTAAATGATTATCAGCCAGATAAATGATTAAAAGACAGAGATTTCCCAAACGGAAAATGGTTCAGAACATCTACTCTTCTAGGACATATGTCCATATTAGAAGAATGGATTTTGTATCACTCTGTGGTGTGAGTGACTTATCCAGCATCATGTCTGATTACTCAGATGGAATATGGCTTCGAGAGATGATGCAGCTGATGACACCGATGGTGATGATGATGATGCTCATGATCTAGTCATGAGATAGTCTAGACAACTATGTTGATGCTACCGGGTGAATGGTATGTTTTGTGCTCAAGACCATTACCTATAATACCTCCCTAGCTAGGAGGGAGTGTTGATATTATGGTAGCTGCGGGAGGTATTTACATCCACATGTAAACTTGACGAGAATAGAATACTCCGAGAAGCAAGAAGAAACCCTAATGAGTTGGCTAATAACCCTAGAAGACTTGTTGGCTCAAGAAGATAATTTATATTAGGTTATTAGCCTCCAAGAGAAGAAGTCAACCAGAAGAATTAATATATGTTGAACAGACAGATACCCAGAATGAGAAGTCGGCCCAGGCAATTAGCCAGAATTAGTATAAATACAGGAGGCTAGTTCTCATTCTGGCAGCCAATCTCAGAATTGTAGAGCAACAACTTGTGTGCACTGCAGTGCCCAGTCTTGTGCATAGGTTTGGAGGAGAGTTGCCATTCCAATTGTTGCAGCTAGTAGATCACGTTTGGCTTGGACTATCTCTTGGTTAGGGTATGGACTATCTGATCAGCTCTTGTTGGTGCGTTATCCTTGGGGAAAGGTGTGCTACCCTTTGTTTGGCTATCTAGCCTAGGGGTTGCTTCCGAAGTGATTCTCTGTCAAGGTTAAGGTGCTCGGAGGGTGGCTTCAGCCTATGGTTGGGTGACAATAGTATTGTCAATGGTAAAATGAGCACAATCTTTCATATTCTAACAAAGGGGGCGTGGGGCCAAATGAGCTTCCACCTTCATGTGGTTGGCCATGTTCAATAGAAAATAAATTATTCTCAAAAACAAGAGAATCTCATTCATATATTTAACTTTAGTCTTTCGAGAGTCTCGTACATGTCGATATGTATGTTTATTTATTTAATTATTATTCAGTCATGTAACATTTTATTCTCTGATGATTTCTACAAGTCTTCGCAATGGAAATGCAACTAAAAACTATCCTATGTGTGATGTGGTTGTACAAGTTCCTACCTCATAAATCTCATGGATATAGGTAGTTAGTACTCATTTTTCCATTTTAGTTATTGTGTGTGCACAATTGTCAAAGATTTGTGTATATTTCAACCCTTTACTAAATTTTGGGCACAAATCACCCTATTATACAGTCTTTAGGGTTTACAACAAAGCCACATTCCTATAACTTGTAAATTACCAATACCATACATGGATTTTTATTCCTAAGGAGTGCATTTTTCATCATGCCATGTTTTCATGCATTTTTATGCATTGTTTTGCACTTACAAGGCAGTTTTTATCATTTATGCACAGCAGAGAGTTTTTGGTTTCAAAATGCACAACTAAAGTATGAATAGATGTAAAATGATAAAATCCAAACTTCACAATTTGAACCACTCAATTTGTACCTCATATGAGTCTTAGGTGTGCATTTTACAAAAAGACAGTTTTACTCTCCATTTTACAAAAAGTCTTGAATCTATGTTCAAGGCAGAAGTCCTTATTCATTTGATAATGCACTCTGGATGATTATATATAATATTAAATTCACAACAAAACTTAGATCACTAAATTTGGAGCTATATAGAAGCATGGGCATGCATTTTCATTATGGCACTTTCTACTATTTTGGTCTCTCAATTTACACGGTAGATTTTGTCTCTTTGATACAATATACACTTTTATGTTTCCAAACGTAGAAATAAATATGTAGACATGTGTAAAATTATCTAAGACACCATCAAAAACTTGAATCACTGAAATTTCAGGTGTGTTAAGACCTGAGCGTGCATTTTTCAAAATGCCCCGGTTTCATGCATTTTTAAGCATTTTTCCCTTTATGTATTTTTTGCATTTACAAATATGTTTTTAACCTTTATACATAGTAGAGGGTTTTTGCTTTGAAAATGCACAACTTAAGGTATGAAAATATGTAAAATGATAAAATACAAACTCCACAAACTTAATCACTCAATTTAGAGGTCATATGAGTCCTAGGTGTGTATTTAATAGTAACACGGTTTTACCCTCCATTTTACAAAAAGTCTTGAATTTGGGTTCCATGTAGAAGTCATTTTTCATTTGAAAATGTACTATGGATGATATAGATAGATTTATAACGTCATTAAATTCACCCCAAAAGTTAGATCACTAAATTTGGAGCTATATAGAAGCATGGGCATGCATTTCCATTAGGACACTTTCTATTGTTTTGGTCTCTCAATTTACAAGGTAGAATTTGTCTCTTTTACACATCAACCACTTTTATATTTGAAAACGCAAAACTAAACATGTAGAAAGGTATAAAAGTATCTAAGACACCCTCAGAAACTTGAATCACTCAAATTTCAAGTGTGTTAATACCTGGGCATTCATTTTTCATCATGCCCTAGTTTCATGCATTTTTAAGCATTTTTCCCTTTACGTATTTTTTTTCATTTACAAGGCAGTCTTTAACCTTTATGCACAGTAGAGGATTTTTTGTTTGAAAATGCACAACTAAAGGTATCAATTTAAAGGTCATATGAGTCTTAGGCATGCATTTTATAGTAATCTAGTTTTACCCTCCATTTTACAGAAAGTCTTGAATTTGGGTTTCAGGTAGAAGCCTTTTTTTTTCATTTGAAAATGCACTCTGAATGATATAGACAGATTTATAAAGTTATTAAATTCACCCCAAACTTAGATCACTAAATTTGGATCTATATAGAAGCATGGGCATTCATTTCCATTATGGCACTTTCTATTGTTTTGGTCTCTCAATTTACAAGGTATATTTTGCCTCTTTTACACAGAAACCCCTTTTATGTTTGCAAATGCAAAACTAAATAGGTAGACAGGTGTAAAATTATTGAAGACACACTTATCAACTTGAATCACTCGAATTGGACGTGTTTGAAGTCATGGGCGTGCATTTTTGCGAAGTCCACCGTGCTTTTTCCACAAGGCTAGAAATTACAATTTAAAAGCAAAACATGTATTTCTTAAGTGTGAGTGTGCATTTTTAGATGTGGAGTTTCTAAAAAAATTGAATTAGGGTTTTATGCAACAATATAAACCCTAATCCTAATCATTTATATCATCATATATCGAGAACATCGTCATCTACATCTGGATCAACCTCTTCGAGTTCTTAATCTAACATGTTTGTTTACTCCCAGTGTCCAATGCATCATAAGCATGGTTTTTAGTGTTCAACGTCATTTTGAATTATTTTTTACTTAGTTATACAGGGGTCGAACTTCCAACGCCCAGATTCATCGTCGAATACACGTTAGTGTTCCAACGGAATGTTTCTTTCCATCCGTCGCAACCCCGACGAACTTCGAACTCTCAAGCATCTTCACTCCAACGAACGTTGACCACCCTGGCGTCATTGATCTGACGTACATTTACCACCCTAGAATCGTCGATCCAAAGTAAATTTCCCGCACTATCATCACCACTCTGATGGATTTATTATACCATATCATTGGACAACTAACGGACTGCGCCCTTCAAAGCATCGCCACTACGACGAAGGCAGTCGGTCATAAGGTCACAATTTTGATGGCGTCCGCATCGGATTTTCAATGGTATTTGTGCATGCCAATGTCACACTAACGACGAAGTTCATCGGTAAAACGATGGTGATTTGGCTAATGATGGTTTCCTGGAAAATACCACATGGAAACCCAACGTGTCAAATTAATAACAGCTCTATGATCATCACAATTGAGACGATTAGTTGTGATGAAATTATGCTTGATTAAAGTTCCTCACAGTTTCCACGTGGAAGTTTCCTACGTCAAGCGTTTGACCGATGGATAAGGACATTGATAGTGCGAAGAAACAGCTTCAATGAACCAATTTGATTGGCTTCGTCAGAATATCGACATTGTTTTGTCGGAATGGCATCGGAACGGCATCAAAAAATGTGCCAAATGTACTAGTGGGAGTAGGTTTCTTATTTATATATCCTAATGGGAAGCACACATTTATTTCCTACATAATAAAGTTTGAATTTACCAATAACACTATGGAGTATGAAGCTTTGGTACAAGGCCTCAAAAAAACTATTGATCTAAACGAAAAATGGATTAATGTTTTAGGTGACTCAAAAATAGTAGTGAGGTGGGTCAAAAATAATATTTGTTGTCGTTATTCTCACTTAAAAAATATTAGCATGAGGTCTGGAATATTATAAATCAGTTTGAAGCTTTTAACATTAATTCCCTACCTCGAGCTGAAAATGCAATTGTAGACTCTCTAGTAATTGCAACCTCTCAAATTGCTCCCTTAGAAGACTTTGAGGCCAACATGTTTTCTTTAGACCTTCAATATCGGATAATATCACCAATTGAATGGTTTTTGAAGATGATCGGCAAATAATCCAATTTCTAACAAATGAGGGAACTTTATAAAGTGTGAAAATGGGATAGAGAATTTGAAAATGAACATGATCCCAAAAAATGTCCTCACCCTTGAGAAATTATTTGACTTGCAAGATAGATTTAAAAGTTTTTTCTAATGTGAAAACACATAGCTATACCATAACATATGAAATTATTAACCTTGGCATTAATGATTATCTAAAAATGTTAATTTGGGTATTTGTTGCACTGAGGAGAAAAAGCAGACTTACATTTGATTGTTCAAACAATACAAAGACATCTTTGTCTGGACCTATGAAGATATAAAAACATGTGACATTGGGTAAAAGAAGAGGTAATTGGATGATTCCCATCTAAGAATATGACCTGGAATTCAAACCATCTAACATAGTTTGAGGACAAGGACTTTGTAAGTTGGCATCTAAATTACAAGACTAAGTTATAGCGGATGAAGAAGGTTGGGAAAATGAGTTTTCTATCTATACAAGTGATATCTTGTATGTCCCAGTGGATGAAAATTCATGTTACACTATGGATCTAGCCCTACCTATTTGGATTCCAAGAGACATAGGGCTTTAAGGTTAAAATTTGCACTATACCAATGTTTAAATGGAATTCTTTTTTGGGAAAACTATTGTTGATCAACATTCATTGATCAATGTTTGTGTGCTTTGGTCTATACTTAACCATTCTTCTTGTATATTCCATACTTAGTCATTTTTCTAACATGTGATTTGCGAGGAGACTACTACCTTCATTGCAAGTCCTATACTTAGTTTCTTTTTCATTTTTCCATCACCCCACAACCCCAACACTTAACAATTTATTTAGTTGCAAGAGTTTCGCCATCTCCAATCCCGCAATCTCGTAATCCCACAACCCGCAAACCCGCAACCTCCAGAAAGAACTCCCCACTTACGCATCACCCATAATGAACCACTTTCTATACTTAGCCTATTTTGTTGATTGTGAATGCGAGAGTCCTTCCCTCATCTCCACCTTCCACTCCCCAACCTGCATCCGACATTCCCGCATTCTCCAAAAGGAACCTTCACGTTACTCACTTTGCACTCCCATACTTAAACCTTTCATATTATCACGACATGAGATCACCTTTTTCGATAACATTTATTTCCCCATCGCCACATCAGTTGTCACTCATATGAATTATATCGTTATTAAGTGGCGTGATTTTTATAAAAAAATATGCCTTAAATCCTAAATCAAATCATGCAATTGACAACTTCGAACTAAGAGCTACAACATTTGATATCAAGGAAATACATAGTAAATTAAATAAGGAATTAAATATTGGTTGTAAAAATTTGTATTGACAAAACTGCCACCTATTCACACAAAATAATAGTTGTCAAATATGTCAAGTAAAAGGAAAGAGCTATATTGTGGAGATATTATCAATACTCTGAGAAGAGAAGACCACAAGTTTCACTGGTCAGAATCTTTCAAGTGGTATTCGACACTTCCACCTCGGGAAAAGAATTCGAACAATCTCTGGACCTACAGGATTGCATTAGCTAGGTGTGTGCCAAAAGTCTCTGATTTCAAATAATTAGTTCTATGATGCACTGAAAAATTTGACAATGAGAGAAGAGTAATCCAGTTACAGGGAAAGTCACCAATTTCTTTAGCACCTATGGTTTTCAAAAGAATGTTAAGATTGTCGAAACCCATTATGACGTTCAAGAACTCTGAAATTGATGACTTTTTGAAGGTCGACAATGGAGGAATGGAACTCTTGGAAAGTTTTCTTATAAATATGTCAAGTGATTCTAGAAATTCTACTCAAATTGAGGTATGTTCTCTTAAATACCCATACAAAGAAATTACATGGTTGTTCGCTAGGATCATTGGACGGGAGTCCACATCCTTTGTTGCAAGATATATCGTATATATTTTATATCATTGTATTCATGAAGATATATTTGATTGGGCCCGAATCATTTCGAGCGAAGTTTCATTCCAGTTGATAGATTTAAGGAAAACCATGAAGTTTTACATGACATCTTATTTAGTTTATGCTATAGTATATTGTAACATTTTTAAGGACTTGCCCTGAGCCAGGAATGTAAATTTCAAGAAGGATCATGTACAGTTCCGGTATCCAACATTATGGAAGCATAAGGCTCCATACAACTTTTATGAGGTACAAAATGTTTTATTGTCCTCCTTCAAAAGGTTAATTCATGATCCTACCACATCTAGGTTGTCACTGGAAGCTGCAACATTTCTAACAAAGAAAGGAATTTTTTAGACTTTTGAAGATTTTATTTTTATCAGGGTCAATGATTTTCAGGGAAAACCCTCTTTGCTACCTTTATATGTCTTTGACAAATTATTCACTATCGAAGTGTGCAGACAATACAAGTATGGGGCACATTTCTTTAATGAAAAAAGAAAAGAAAAAAAAAACAATTCATCCCTTTAACTTGGAAAATTGGAGAAATTATTGTAAAAAATATCTCCCATTTGGATGAATTTGCCACTCATTTTGATCATTTTAATTTAAAGGAAATTCATGAAATTCAGGGTTTTGAACCTAATAATTTATTCTCGACACACATGTTTGCAATTGGGTATGGTTCATCATTTAACAAGTCTATTCAACTAGAAGGAGGAGGAGACAATCAAAACCCTCAAGAAGTCTCACCTGAAAAGACCCTTGATGACATTGACACATTGGTTAGTACAAATGACCACTATAAGAAACAGGAGAAAAATACAATGGGTAGAAACCCAAGATCACCAAATCTTTCTCAAAAAAGTGTTTTGACAAGAGGAAAACCTCGTGACAATAGTCGAGAACAAAGGAAATCTTCTACTGGAAATTCAAATGATGGAGGAGATAAAGACCCTTCCAAAAGGGTAATTGAAAGATCACACATTGTTCATGTATTCACAAAAAGAAAAAGAAAAGTGGTTCAGAAAGAAAACGAAGAAGTACATGAATATTAACTTAGTCCCAGAGATATGGATGTTGACGCTATAATAGAAGAGCCCAGTTGGGCTGAACAAAGATTGATTGAGAGAAGAACAATAAAAGAAGAATTGGCTTCTTAGGAGCCAGTTGTATTTGAAGAAGACTCTGTCATCTTGCACCACACTGCCTACAACAAAAAATCAAAGAAATTGCTAATTGAAAAGGATTAAATGATTGTGGGAAATGTTTGTCGAGTGTGACATCATTAATACAAAAAGAGGTGATCTATTCCTAAAGCTTGTTGATCCAACCAAAGAGTTAGAGGGCCCACACTTAATCATGGATTTAATACTCATTTCAAAAGATGAATTACAAGAAAAGTTGAATGCCCTAAAGATTGCATTGGTAAGTTAGTTTAACGACTTAACTGAATATTCCAAAGAAGAAGTGGAGAAGTGGTTAATTCGGTATGTAAATAAAAATGAAGATATTGAAGATACACTTCACCAGTTGAGCTTTGATTTCAAAGACTTGGAAAATGAATTGTTTGAAACCGAGACTAAACAAAAAATAATGGTTGCTCCTATGCAGGGGTATATTGAACATTGGTTAAAGAATGTCTTGGTTAAGATAATTGAAATAGATCAACAAGAAGTTGTTAGTGTCGTTAAAACACTTCCATCCCAATAGCCTATAAATGAGACATCAAGCAAATAATGGTGTTAACTTTTCCATCATAGTAAGTCAAGTAGTCATCACATTAAACCTTCAACTTTCTTTCTTTCTCAGATAACAGTCATCCAGCCTTTCTTTTCCATGATCTGTGAATACCAAAGGTCGATTCCTAACTGTGTTTTTCTCTCTTTTTTCCAGGTCTTGTCATTTATTGGTCCACGAGATCCTCATCCCAGTCCGTTTAGGACGAACGCATTTACTTTCAATTGTTATAAACTTTCACAGACATCTATTATTTTTTGAGGTACCCAGAGAACTATTTGAGTTTTAAGCATGAGATTTCAAATGTGTCTATCAAAATATTTTTGAGTTATAATTGAATGATAATATTAAGTTCTCTGCATATGTAGTCCTTATATTCCCATTCTGCTAAATGATGTGTTCTACTTTACTTTATGTTATGATGGAAATGTTGGTTTAAGATTACTTATTCTATTAGTTTATAGTCTTGTATTACACTGTGAATATTTGTTTTCTGTGAAAACCATGGTCCTTTCCAACGTATTCTCTGCATGTGAATATTTGCTTCAAAAATAAGTCTAGTCCTCTTGGGTATTTTTGTATTCTT
The DNA here is from genome assembly GCA_009831015.1 of Picea engelmannii. Taxonomy (NCBI): domain Eukaryota; kingdom Viridiplantae; phylum Streptophyta; class Pinopsida; order Pinales; family Pinaceae; genus Picea; species Picea engelmannii. The sequence goes on from ML793961.1 coordinate 50,254, forward strand.
GTATTTTATTAAACAAAGAGTACCACCTCTCTAAAAATGCAGCAAAAATTGTCCTCATGAAGTTATCTTAAAGACCTTAAACAATCTTTTAGATCAACATCTAGGATAGTGTATTTCTTCAATGTTTGGAAAAGAAGGATGCTAAGAAATTATTGAAATATCTCCATGATGTACTTGTGGTAGTCCTTATGTTGGAGACACCACATCACATAGGATCTTGAGAGATGAGTATTATTGCCCAACAATTTTTAGAGAGGATCACTCATACATTAGAAAATTTAAAACATATCAAGTGATGTTGGGAGGGAAAATAAAACATATATACCATTGCAGCTCATAGCCATTGACAGAGCGTTCAAGCAATGGGGAATAGATCTTATAGGGGAAATTAATCTGCACTCTTCAAAGCAGCAAAAATATATCCTAACTGCTATATACTATTTCACAAGGTCAGCAAAAGCAAATCCTTTGATTCAAGTGAATGAAGTGGTGGTGATGCAATTCTTGGAACATCTATCCACCAAGTTTGGTGTTCCTTCAGTGATTGTTTTTTACAATGCTTCTTACTTTTCCTCATTTAAAATGATTGGATTTGCTTTAGACAAAGTAGTCATTTTACAATTTCAACTTACTATTACCTGTAAAGGAATGGAGTGGTTGACTCCACTAACAAGAATCTAATTCATATCCTAAAGAAACGAAGATAAAAAACCAAAGGAGTTGGCACAATGCCCTACCGAATGCCCTCTGGGAAAGTCGAGTTACACCCAAAGTTGATTTAGGTACATACCCGCTTTAGGTACATACCCTTATTTTCTGGTCTACAATAAGGAGGCAATCCTACCATATAATATTTTCCTACCATCTCTTCAATTGTCCCAATATTCCCAAGAGCAACCCTCCTTAAATCCCTTCAAAACAAAATAGATACTTTGATTATGTAGAGGAAGAAAGGGAAAATGGCTAAAGAGAAATCCATTGCTCAATAGGAAATTGTAAAATAATGGTTTGATAAACACGCAGTTGGTAACAAGGTTTTTAGGTAGGTGCTAAAATGGGCCAAAATGAACCAAAAGGTAGTCACAGCTTCAACAATTGTGGCTTGGGCCATTTCAAATTGCTGAGAAAATCTTATCTCTAAAAACCCTAGCTACACCCATAATTTCATCATCGTCAACTTGGTTAAAACATTGCAAGTCCCCACGAAGCATATCTAGAGCATAGAGGTTGAGGGTCAGCATGTTCAAATTTTTAAAATTTAAAGATTATAAAATGAATATGTTTTGCATTCAGAATTTTATGCAATATATATGGGGAATGTTGATATTATTATTGGATATACATAGATGGACTCATTCGTTATGTTTAATAATAATGTGCAAAAAAAACTATGAAACTTTGGTACTAAAAAAATCATGTTCCAACATATTTATCTTACTAAACAACAAGGCCCAAGGTGGCACATCAAGCAGTGATTGCAGGAAAACTGAATGTAGTCAATACGAACGCATCAAATGAAGAGTTTGGCATTAAATCAAAAGAAGGTTTTACAAAAGCACTCGATAGAGAACCCTAGGTAGGGAAGAAAAACACAAAAGGATCTACAAAGCTACATTCCTCAAAAGAACCGCATGCTAAAGAGTCAAGGAAAGACCCAATAACTAAGGTGGTTGAGTATCGCCACGCACATCACCATGAGAAACAACAATGATCAAGACAAGGCTAAGAGCATGTATCAATATCGAACCAAAAAAGTACCATGTATAGAGGTACATGGAGGAACAAAAGCAATCAGTGGAGATATCATAATAACACGTCGACAATGGGGAACCAAATGAGCAACCATAGTCAATATCGAGATGGCAAGGAAGATGTTAAATCCCATGTCCAAATATCACTAAAATACATGGTTGTTCATGCTTGGTACCAATGAACTACATTAGCAAATAGATCATATTATATGGCTTGCACTCATGTTTCGAAGACGAAACATGAGAAGGTGAATGGAATGTAATATACCCAGGGAGGATAATTTTTGTACTGTGAAGTACCTAGGGAGATACCCAAAAAGGATAATTAATGTATTGTGACCATACTCTTGAAACAGGACGCACTAAGTAATTGGTGTAAACTCATTAACTAATAAGACCTGTTAAGTAGTTGGGTAATAGATATTAAATTAAGAGGTAGTTGGCATAGATCCCAAGGAATACTCATGAGAGAATACATATACACATGCATATCATTGGATTGAGCATGATCGATATTATATTGTAATAAGCATAGTTTGAGGAATGATTCCCTTCATAACGAGTAAATTGATTTTGTTACCCTACCTTTTGGATTTTTTATATATTCTTGGTGTTGATTATTTGTGTGCATACATTTGTTATCTTAAAGATTAAGGGTTTTATATTTTATCTACTATAGTTCTTTGCAAAATGAAATGGAGGATCATCTTTATTCAAATTTATGTCCAAATACTAAAGTATTTGATCAATAAAGATATGAAACTATTTGGTATAAATGGAAGAGGTTCCAATCTACAGGTAGAGTTTTATATATTCTTGGTGTTGATTATTTGTGTGCATACATTTGTTATCTTAAAGATTAAGGGTTTTATATTTTATCTACTATAGTTCTTTACAAAATGAAATGGAGGATCATCTTTATTCAAATTTATGTCCAAATACTAAAGTATTTGAATCAATAAAGATATGAAACTATTTGGTATAAATGGAAGAGGTTCCAATCTACAGGTAGAGTTTTGGCAAATATGATGAAGGGGAGAATCAATGTAAATGGAAGAGGTTTCAATCTACAAGCAGACTTTTGGCAACTATGATGGAAGGGGAGAATCGAGAAAACATTACGAAAATCTACCGATCTGTTGTTTCTATGTTTATGGATACAGTTTCTAGATACAGCACTGCTCACCAAAATATTAAAGAGAAAGTCAACACAGTCAAGGTCTGCCCAGCACAACTTCATGGAAACCTTCTGGTTTAAGTTTGTTTTAAAGAATAGGTAGACATGTTGTAAAGATTGTGTGTGTGATATCAAAGACTTTATGTACTTTATATTTTAGTGACGACCAAAGAAAATCCTACATGCCATGTCCAATTGTTCTCAAGGGCAACCTATGCACTGCCCAAATTTAATAAAATATTGTATGAATATTAATAGAAATTTGTACTCTTTAAATTTAATAATAATAATAAAACATGAGAAGGATAAACATATTTGTTCAATGGTTAGATAATCATCATGGTGGAGTATCCTTATACTTGTGTCCTTTCTGGTCCACTGCAACCAATCTCGTAAGAAATTATGATGTTTCCTTCCAGAAGCGAGGATGCAGACTACGAGGTCAATATCACACACCAACCTTGATTATATTATAACCAGTATGGAAGATACCTCAGCTGCTGCAAAATCTTGATAATAGAAAGCATAATAATGGCCATATTTGTAACATTCTATTACATGTGCATGGAAACAATTATTATTTACTTCAGCTATGTTCCAAAGATGCATATTCAAGAGGGTAGCTTGGAATAGACCTAAAAAAATTGGTTAGTTAGGGTAATGGTGTCAAATCAGATAAGAAATTGTCAACTAGCAATAAATTAGAACCTTGGATAGCTATTTTTGTTAGGCCTTGGATGCTATTTTTGTTAAGACTTGAATATTTATTAAATTATCAACAGTAGATGATGTGGCATTTTGACCACATTTCAAGCCCTAATGTAGGACTCAAAAGCAAAGAATGCTCAAGAGAAGAGTATCGATGCAATCCTCAAATTCCATATAAGTTGAGCATGAAACTTGTAACGGAATAGAGTATTACATATTTTAGCTGTACCGAAGTTATTAAATCCAATAGAAATTTGTAACAGAACAGAGTATTACATATTTTAACTGTACTGAAGTTGTGAAAACCAAATCCAAACAAGTGAATGCCATAAACCTATGCCAACAGGAATCAGATAGGTAACAAGGATCCAAATTAATGTACATTGTAGACAAATCCAATTCTTAAGACCTCAATGCCATTCTTTTCTCCTCGAGGTCCTTCAATTCTTTTCGCCACGTATCCAATTTAGCCAGCTTTTCTCTTTGCTCGGGATTCAATGTTCCTTCGCCAGCCATAGATGCTTGTTGTGACTCTGTCAGACGAATCTGTTCACAAAATAAGCTTAGTTTTAATGCACAAATTAATCATCTTATATACATTCATAGACAATGGAAACCATTCAGTATTCCCTGTATGTGAATACAAAAGACCAATTCTAATTTTCTGGTAGCTTCCCCAGAGTCTAGTTTGCCACAACCAACTTGTGCCYGATTACACCTGTGTGACATTTTATGTAATAATGTTACCAAGATGTTAATATACACATTACACCTGAGMGGTTATTAGAAGCACAAACAGAATCCTCGATTGCACCTTTCGAAGATCACTATAAAGGTCACTTCTACAAATATAAGTACCTTTTTCTTCAATGCTCGAATGCGTTTATCCAGATCCATTCTCTCGGGATTTGCCTGTTCTGAAGAGACAGAAACAGAAACCTCTGAGGTAACAGTTAATGAGCCCATCTGCTGAGCTACAGCCTCCACATCTGGATCTCTATTTGCCCTATTTTCAGTTGCTGCTGCTTGTCCATTTACTGTGTTCTCGGAAGCTTGGCCTTTTTCAGATGTTGATGAAGCAATACTTGCCTGTGGAACTCCAATTAACCAAAGTTAGCATCATTTTTTAGCAACGTCAGCAAAAGTAAAGCAGACAGCATATAATCATTCACTCATTTTATGAGCATCTGGGGACAGTTGACAAGCAAGCAAATTTTAAAACCCAACAATTCCTGTACAGAATGTAGAAATCTTAACACAGTGCTTCTAACATATGCCCAGCTGATGGGCTGATGGCTCCACATATACCTATCAGGACACTAAGGTCTACTTCAATTCACTTAGAATGGACTTACCAAAAGGCTCAGGTTGCAATTGAACCTTTTTGTGAGAAAATGGGACACAATTTCAACAAACCTAATAGACCAGAAAAGAATCAATTTCCTCAACTTTATCACAATTTTGGGTCAGCAGAAGAACACACGCATCTATTTCTAGATATGGGTGACAGTTCCCTCTAAGAATATGACAAAGCACATCCTTAGATGCCTACTGCCATGGATACCCTCCAACAGCTTTCTGGTGACTTCACAGTTGTAGATGATAGACAAAATGGGTCTCATACCTTGAACCAGAATATCTTGGTGCTGGTACAGCTATATTGTGCTTGCATTTGGCTTTGCAATTGGCAGCAAGTGAGATCTTCTATGGAGAACCTGCCAGCTCTAGGCCCCGTGTAGATGGTTTTTAAGTAGAGTAAACCATAGAAGCATGTAGCCATTTTATTATTTTGTCACAGTGAAACACTTTCATTTTAGTTTGTTCTTGATGGATCAAATGTTATACCTTTGTGACATGCTTTAGGCACTCCCCAACCAGTTGCATCCTATATAATGTAGTGTTCCACCAAGTTTCCAGGACGTGGAAGTGGAGGAACGCACATGGGGGATGTATGGAGACACCCCCCAAATTTTAGGAAAATTCATGGAGGATGGGGGGGACATCGGGATCCCTAGCATAGGGGAGCCCATCTCTAAAATTATAAAAATAAATAAAAATCCCAACATAACAATTTGTCCCATGTAAATTCATCATTGTGCAATCAATTCTTTGCTTGCATAGTTTTTTTCCTTTAATGGTTTTTTTGGGGGGGGGCGGTTTCTGGACAAAAGTCATGGGGGGGCACCCAAGTGTCCCACTTTTGGGGGGGCACAAAAGCCCCTATTTTATGAAACATGTCTAGCACGTTGCTGAAACATTTCACTGTGCATTTCGCCGAGTCTCACAAAATGGGAGGTGTGGTGAAACGTTTTGCCAGGCACACCCCCATCCCAGGGGCATGGGAAACACAGGGGGTGTGCCCCCACCATTCCAGGACACCCCCACCATGGAACACTGATATAATGTTAATAGCACATCTTTCCATCATATAGAAAACTTGGTCACCCATGGACATCAACAAAATTTCAATTTCAACACAGTATAAAATCACTGAACTGTATCCTATGCTGAGTTTATCTTAAGGTTTACCTTCCACCACCCGGATAAGACAACAACACAGTTGAAGGCTACAAGGACTTGTTGCCAGATTATTTTTTCCAAGTCAGCATGGAATTTACAACCAGCCTTCTTAGAGTCCTGTGTCGATCTTGTCTTTTACAGCTTGTGTAAACATACCCCACTATGCAGCCTCGTACTACTCTAAGTAAACCACTCCAAGCTATCCAATCTTCTATGGCTGTTTCTGTTCAACTTGATCCATTCTGACTTGATGTCTGCATATTGTGCTTGTCCATGATCTGCCATATAGTCTCATTGTCTCTCAGGAGTACTTCAAGCCAGAAGACGTTTTAAAAGTTTTCCCCCAGTTCTACCATGGAATTAAACACTATTATATTCCTTGCTCAGCTTGTCATTTTGACGCATAAGACTCTGCTAGTTTTTCTTAGTTCAGACATATTGAGCACAGAGGTGCAGATATTGATGAGTGAGGTGCCAATAAAATATGCTTTACGAGTGATACTAGATCACAAGGATACAGGTCTAATATTGATACTTGAAATGCCAAAGAAAGATGCCTTGCAGGCTGCTTTAAGGCCATTGATAATGAACGGCTTTCATCATTGTGTCTTGCGATTGTTGCATGTGTTTTGACCACTGTTTTGCCTGTTGGAAATTAGTCATTGTTTTTTCTCAAGCACCTGAGCAGTTTGGGATGCAGTGAAAGGAATGAGATTCCTTATGTCATTTACAAAAGCCAGTGGTTTGGGCATGAATGTCGGCACAGTATTGGCAGCAAAGCTCTCATTTAATAGTCTTATACTCTCCTACCCAGTGGGCTTGTGACTAATGGTGGGTACAAATAATGGTTCAAAAGAGCTACCAAGTTCCAAGGCAACCTCTAGAGAGATAATGTGGTGCCTAGAAATGTAAAACCAATGAAGGCTGGAAAACAAGGAGCTACAAGTAGCACCAACTCATCTTTTGCACCATCCACAATTGTAAGTGCACCCAAGGTTTGACAAATATATCTAATATGATCATCAATAGAAGGGCTTTCAATAGTTTAGAAAAACTATATGGGTGCGTTATTTGTCTTCTTTGTTTCAAAATACAATTCTCTTATCACCTTGAATCAAGCCCCTCACAATCATGGCGGTAAAACCATAACATCTTATGACGAAATCGTGCCACCATTCTTGGAGATATGCTTTCGAAGTTTTGTTGTAGCTAACGAAGATCCCCTTCTCAGTTGTGGAATCGAGTTTCGTCCTCTTATCAAAGGGCACATGACAATAGACTAGGCAACTGAAGATCCTGAAGTGACCAACTTACGGCTTGTTCCCTGTAAATGCTTCCTTAGGAATCAATCTCCCCAACAGCTTGTTAGAACTCTTGTTCTGTATGTATACCACAGTGTTGCATTCCTCTACCCATAGAAACTTGGGCAAATCCTAGTCATATAACATAGCTCTAGCAGCACCAACAATGGCCATGTTCTTCCGTTCTGCTACTCCATTCTGTTGAGGGTTATAGGGAATTGTCAATTCCTTCTTGATCCTCGCTCGTGCACAGAACTCCTTGAAGGCTTTCCCTGTGTACTCACCTCCATTTTCTAACCTGAGAACCTTTATCTTCCTTCCTTTGCATTCTCCACAAGAGCCTTNTTGAGGGTTATAGGGAATTGTCAATTCCTTCTTGATCCTCGCTCGTGCACAGAACTCCTTGAAGGCTTTCCCTGTGTACTCACCTCCATTTTCTAACCTGAGAACCTTTATCTTCCTTCCTTTGCATTCTCCACAAGAGCCTTGAACTCTTGGAAGCGATTGAAGACCTCATCTTTGGCCCTCATGAAGTAGATTCAGTTTTCCCTGGAGAAATCATCTATGAATGTGACAAAATACTCACACCTTGTCAAGGATGTTGAAGACATAGGTCCGCATACATCTGAGTGCACTAAATCCAATACACCCTTCGATCTATTGTCACTACTTGGAAAATTTGTCTTTGTAGACTTTCCTAAGGCACACCCTTTGCACACGTCACTATGCTCGGTGCTCAACTCTGGAAGGCCAATCACTATCTCCTTGAGCACATTAAGTGCCCCATGGTGTAAGTGAGCCATCCTTCTATGCCACAATTCTCCCATATCCTTAGTGTTGGTTATCAATGCCTGGAGTGACACAAACTGCAACCTATATAACTTGTGTGCCCTGATCCCTATCATCTTGTCCTGCCTCGATCCTCTAGGCTGAATATACACTTTGTCTCCTTTGAAAGATACATCATACCCCTTGCCCTGAAGCGTCAAAACTGATATTAGGTTATTGGTCATCCCTGGTATGTACAGCACATTTGTAAAACTGAATGTCTTGCATGACTCCCTCTGAGAGGTAACAATCCCTCGTCCCACTAGAGTACATTTGGACTTATTCCCCATCTATATATCAAAATCCATCTCCTCTTCTCTGAAACTGGAGAAGTGTTCTCTAACTCCTGTCATATGATATGACGCACCACTATCAATGCACCACACCCCTGTGGCCTTGGTGCCTTAGCTAGAGAGGCAAGTGATGAGTGAGAAATCCTCATTAAATCTGGAAGAAAACTTGTCAATGTCTGCTGAAATTGTTTTTTGAGACTTCTTCTTATCCTTCTTCTTATTAGGACATTGACTAGCTTAGTGTCCTGTCTTGTGACAAGCAAAGCATTTAACTTTGCTCATGTCACGGTTCTTCTCTCCCTTGGAGGTTTTCCCACTACCTAAAGGTTGAACCTTTCTTAGTTTTGGCTCTGTCATTTCCTGCAAGAGCAATATTCTCTTCTTGCTCACCTTTATGATGACTGTTCCTACCACTGAGAGATGCTAACCTCAACTCCTCTTGCATGAAGTCATTCCACAATCGATCCCAGTCTGGAGTGTGTTCACTGGCAACAATGCCTCTCACAAAGACATCCCAAGACTTGGGGAATCCATTCAAGGCTATCCTAACAAGTTCAGTGCCATCCACAGTTTCTCCTACAGCTGCCAATTCATCTTTCACTTGTCTAAGTCTGGTGAGGTAGGAGGAAACACACTCCCCCTTTGTCATCTTGGTATTCTAGAGTTTCTCCTTCAAAACCATTTGTCTGTTCAGGTTTGAATTATGGTACAATTTGATGATGGCTTCCCACATCTTCCTCATTGTATCTAATCATGAAAGGTGAAGAACTATATGGTCCTTGACCCCATCCAGAATGATACGCCTTGCCTTGGCATCATTCTTCTTGTGAGCTTCAGCTTGTTGTGCATCAGTTGGAACTGCAATGGTCTTCTCTGCAAATTCCTTGAGCCCATACTCCTCTAATCACAGCAATATATGCTCCTTCCAAATGCCAAAGTTAGATGCCCCATCTAACCTGTCTTCAAATCTGATACCTAAAATAGGCATTTCTGCAAAACCCTTTTATCACAACCTCCTAGATCTGAAGAATATTTGTTGGCTGAAAATACATGTGTAAACCCTTGGTTTCCTTCTCAGAGGCAAAGCTCTGATACCATGTTATTTTTCTTTAAACTCAGCAAATTAATTTTTGTTCTCAATAGATTTTATGCCCAGAACAAGAACAACAACAAATTCTAAATTTATGATCTATAAATAGAAATATTACTAAGAAAATAACTTGCAATGCATAGAAGAAATAATGTAGAAACCAATCACACAAATTCAACACCAGAAAATTTAGCCTGGAAACCCCAACTCCAGGGAAAACCAACAAACGAGAGCTTTATTAATTTCTTCAGTAGATCCAGAAAATGAATACAATTAATGTCAAACCTGGCAATCTTGATTACCAAGAAATCTTGGCAGATCTAAGGTAATAAGTCTCGGCCTCACCAATATGGCCTATACAGATATGGCCTATACAACCCTCCTATGCGTGGTACAGGGGCTAGATGTTGTTGGTACTATAGAGGGTTTCATCACTCTCTCACACAGTTGTGGCTATAGAAGATACGGTTGGAACCCCAGCCTCTGTCTCCCTTCGCTGCCTTAACTCGGCCCTCCTCTCTCACCTGTCACAGCCTCTATGGAATCCGCAGCCTCCTCAACCCACATTCACAAAGATCCGGCCCCAATGTGAAGAGACTCGGGCCCTTTGTCTCGATCTGCCTCAAGGCCTCTCTAGAGATGAAGGATAACCACCTTCCAATCTCCCTCTTGCCCCACAAACTCCTCTTCAAATTCGATCTGCACTAAAACCCTCTTGGTGTCACATAACAACTCAATGATCTCCTCAAGCCACCCCTTCTGCTTATAAACCTCCAGTTGAGTGATTGTACAGTGGAGATTAAATCCCCATCTTGACAAAATAATGGCTACGATTTAATCTAAAACTCACTTTCACTTTCCGGATAAGATCAAAAAAGCTTCTAACAAAGAGTTAACTAATAATAATTAATAATCAACATTTCCTAAGTTAGACTTAGGAAATATTTAAATGATCATTAATCCATGTGTCCTTTGGCTTGCATGACACCTTGCCTAAGCCAAGAACACCTATCCAAGCTACAATATTTCAACACATCCTCCTCTCCTTGGCCAAAAAAATGGCCCATTGCGAATGAGTGAAGGAGGAAATAGGGAGAGTTCGGGGGTAGAGGGAAGGCCAACAACCATGGCTGTTCATTTCCTCTTCCTCAGCCTTCTCTCCTATTTTATTTATTTTCTTTTCATTTAATTTTTCTTCCTCTCACATTCATTTTCGTCTTATTCAACTTTACAGTTGCATTGATATACATTGATTGCTTAACCTTCGTTAATCGAGTCTTACCCATTCATTGGTTCGGATTAGTAATTGATGCTATTGACATCAGTCCATAAACATCCAAATGTACTAAGTCTAGAATCCCCTTACATATGCTGCTCAATACTAATTCTAGAATCCCCTTAGAATCTATGCTTGTTGCTTGAGAAAGTAGCCTTGGCATGCTTGCCAAGCGTGCACCCTCTGCATATACCATGTTGCTCAATACTAAAATTTGGAAGACGTGTGATTATCTCCTTTAGAATAGGTAAAGCCCTGTGATGCAGGTGTCCATTCTCTTGTGCCACAACTTGCACAAGTTGTCGTTGTTATGCACCAGGGCTCGAACATGTTGACCCTGCAACCTATACAAATTACCGTCTCTAACCCTTATTACCTAAGGTGTATCTGGGCTATATTCCTTTAGTCTGATGAGGACTTGCTAGTTTTTGAACTCAACTGCAAAGCCATTATTCTACATAATCGAAACTGAAAACAAGTTCTTCCTAAGACCTGGTACAAACAAGACATCATCAAAATTTAAAGAATTACTTGACTCGAGATAGAAGGGAATAGTACCAATTCCTGCTACTAGGTACCTAGCATCATCACCAAGCTCAACTTGAACTCCTAAGTCTTGCTTCTTCAGACTAGAAAATAACTGTCGGGATGATGTCATATGTCAAGATGCCCCACTGTCCACATACCATGCATCCCTCATAATCGTGTTGGTAGAAAGGCGAGATACCAAGGAGAAATCCTTCTCGAACTTGGTAGCAAACTCGTTCATCTAAGTTTTCGCAGAGGCTTCTACTTGCTTCTGTTGCTTCTTCTCTTTACCCTTCTTCTTCTTTGGACACTATGATACATAACGATCGTGCTTATGACAAATGAAGCACTTGATTTTACTCAAGTCCTTCTTTCTTGGCTATGAGGTTGACTCCCCACTCTTTCCCTTACCCTTGGTGGTTCCTTTGCCTCTGCTCTTATTTGACTGACCAAATAGAGCCAAGTTCTCATCATTACCCTTCTTGTTGGCCTTTGACTCCATCCGAGTCTCCTCCTAGANTGGCTATGAGGTTGACTCCCCACTCTTTCCCTTACCCTTGGTGGTTCCTTTGCCTCTGCTCTTATTTGACTGACCAAATAGAGCCAAGTTCTCATCATTACCCTTCTTGTTGGCCTTTGACTCCATCCGAGTCTCCTCCTAGATATAATCATCCCACAACCTATCAAAGTTAGGAAGGTTCTCCCGAGCACAAATGTCGTTGACGAATGGTTCCCATGAAGTTGGGAATCCATTCAGTGCCATGTGCCATTGGTCACTGAGTCTAATCTGGTCATCTCTATGGATATGAGTTTATTCTGCAATATCATCTTCTTATTTATGTTCTCACTTTGGTAGAGACTTACCAAGGCATCAAACATCTCCTTCGCTATCTTCTTCTTGGATATATGAGGGATCGAATGATCTTTTATGGCATCCAAGATCATTCGCTTGGCCTTCATTTCCCTTTTCTTATGAGCTTCCAACTGTTGTGGATCTGTAGGCGAAGGCACAACGTCCTTGACAATATCCCAAAGATCATTCTCTTCTAGTAAGAGTGTAACCCTCACCTTCCATGATAACAAATTTGAGGCACTATCCAATCTATCCTCAAATCTAAAAATTAGTTTTGAAATCCTCTAATTCTTAGTCATTCTTCCTTGCCTTTGATTTATTGCTGCAAATCCTTGAGAATCTCAATTAGAGAAGTTAGCTATGATATCATGTAAAAGTTCCAACCCTAGATCACTGACGTTCTTATGATCTTAATTAAACAAGTAAATTACTGAATTGAATTGATGTAGAAATTAAATTTCAGACCATAGCATCAATCACACAATAGTATAAAACAGTTTCACACATACACATGTAATTTCTCCTTCAAATTCAGATTTCAATTCCTTCAAAAAATTTACAAGGAAACCTCCACAGTCTACTAAATACCAGCAACTGCACTGTCAACAAATCACCCTGAACTGAGCTGTACTTACCTGTTGAGAAAGTATGGTCTGCTGTATGGCCTGTCCATATGACTGTACGGCCTGTTTGTACAACTATACAGAGGTCCGTACGAACGTACAGATTTCAATACAACTGCACGGAACTGTTCCGTACAATGGTATCGAACTATACGGATCCCTGTAAGGCCTCTGCTTGCTGCCCGGATTTGCCTCTGCCTGAATTTCTACACTCTCTCTCTCTCTCTCTCTCAACTTGCTCAACTGTTCAACTGTGTCTAAACCCTCTATCTTGACCTGTCTTTATAATTTTAGCTGAGACCAAAACCCTAATCTATTTTTGAGATTACTCCTAGTCTAAGTTTTGCATGCACAGAATACACTTTTTAGACTCAACAGCCAAATATAAGACTTTTCACTTTTTTACAAAAGTGAATTACCAAATAGAATTACTTTTCAAAAATATCAAATATCATGAATTGCTTCTCGCACATTCACACTAAACTTGTACAGAAGTTCTTGTCTGAGCTATATTTCTCAACAGTAGCAGCATATCATCTGTTATGGACAACTTTATCAGCATCTTGACATCTCTATTCTTTGGATCAAAACATTCTTGCTTGTCCTTATCATGAAGGTGTCTTTTGTCCTTGCCCATGACCACCCCAAACAATCGCCTATACTGGAATATGACTATCATGGGCTGTTTCCATATATTGAAATTGTGACTGTTGAACTTCTAATTGGGGTCCAACATTATATTCTCGAGACTCCATTTTCTCTCAACAAATAAATGCTGAGCACCAATGAAACAATTCAACAAACCTCAAAAATTCAGAATTTAGCTCCAAAACTCTGTTGTGTGAACACACTGCTGTACCACCTGACACCATGACACCACACCGGCATCAACCTAGCACCACCACTATCCTGTTGGTCTATAGCAGAAATTTTGTTCGCCTTGCAAACTATAGAGAAAACAGATTTCTGTCCAAAAAATCTGATTAAAATTCTGAAAGTATCCTGAAATTTTAATTTCAAAAATTACAGCCTGTGTTTAATTTCATGCCTGCTTCTATACATGTCAACCAACATTGTGTGGATTTCTTCTCATGTCAGCCTTGGGATTTGTGCCTTCCCAGGTGTCAGCGTGACTTTGAATTCTATGCACTGTTTATTTGAATTCCATGCATTGTCGAATTTTGTGTGATGTCCTAGAATTCTGTGTGCCATCTCTTTGAATTCTGTGTGCTATCCTTAATTGCTGTGTGCTTCACATCAAAATCTGTGTGTGGCACCTCAAAATCTGTGTGCTGAACCTTGAAATTTATGCAGTGCCTTCGAAATCTGTGCTGGAATTTCCTTGAATTCTGCATCTGCCCCTTAAACTTCCTCTCTTTGAAATATAATTAACAAGACAAACGCAAACATAGTTGTGTGTGCAGACTTATATGTCTCTGCCACACAATTTCTCCTTTGCTGGACATCTGCTACAGCAAGTGCCAATCTTCTTGGCCTTGTTCCATGTTATGCATTTATGAGAACCTTCAGATCCCATCCATCCCAGCTGTCTCCTGGATTGCTTTCTCCTTGGGTCCAATGTGTGTAATGTTCCCAACCAAATTTCCTTGGAACATGTTAAGTTTTAAAGTTTTCTGGTTGTGGTATTTCGTCAAACACTTTGCAGATTTGTCTTCTTGAGTTGCACTAGGGTTCAATATTATGGTTTGATTGTGTGTTTGCAGCAAGTAAATGATGTAGATATAGCAATGGCATATAATCAACAAGACACAATACAAGTAACACAAGAAATAGTCACAAATACCTCAGATCCGGATTTATTTATAATAATAGCTGACCTCATACAAAATGGAGCAGATCTGGAATACATATAATAGAATAGAGTGTGTCGCTGATGATGGCTCCAAGATACAAGATAGAGATGAAGATCTAGGGCCTAGGCTTCCAAAAGCCTCTCCAAGCTGAATACCAAGTAACACTGAAGTCCAAGTGTTACCCTCTGCTGTAGGTGATGCCCTCTCTCTCACAATGTGCACTTCCTGGCTAGAATAGACCAAGGAAAGTACAGCCTCCTCTCTGATGGCCTCAAACCTCTGCAAAACTCTGTGAGTAGATAGATCTGGTGATGGCAAGAAGATATGAGTAGTCTTTGAGTGGTAGCTCAACTGGAAGACCTCCAAACAGCAATGCCTCTAAGAACAGATGCACCCTCACTAGCTGAAGCAAGCCAAAAATTCGGCTTCCAAGAATATGGCGTCTAAGTCACTGAAACCA
>ML793961.1:91896-113571 GCA_009831015.1 Picea engelmannii
TTAGGGTAGCCAAACCAACCTATAAAAAGGGGCATTCACTTACCATTTACATATCTTTGTTTTGTTGGAGTCTTCTGTTGAGGCAAGGCATCTATTTGCTGAAATATTTTTTTGCTGGTATATGACTGATATCTATTGGAATTTTCTGTTGGTATATGGTTGCTAGTTGTTGGAGTCTTCTGCTGGTATATGGCAGCTAGTTGTTGAAGTATACTGTTGATACAAGCACTCTATTCTTGTTGAAGTCTTATGTTGTTCCTTGTTGATATAAGGCTGCTACAAATACTATGTTAAAGCTCCATAACTCTACTACAGCAAGAAGGAAAGTCAGTTATCTTTTGGTGAGTTTGTCATGTTGTTACTATAAGTGTGTGTTCGGCTATTTGTGAAGTTTGTAAGTGCTGAAACAGAGGTATTATTTCAGCCCTTTGAGTCCTAGCTAGTTACTCAAAAGTCTTGTACTGGTATTGTACTTTGTTGAAGAATCTAAAGAGAAGTTTTGGCTGGGTTTTCTACCCCAAGAGGGTTTCCCATGGTATACTTGTGTTCTCTCTGTGATTGTCTCAGTTTCAGTGATCCTAATATATGCAAGATGTATTGGTATGTTCGTTGTATGCTTTAAATTAATAAATTTACCTACATGCATCAGTTTTTCAACAGCAGTGAGGCTTGGCATCAAGCAAGGTATGATGTACAAGTTGTTGGGACAGCCTGTAGGTGGGTTCAGGGGGATCTTGAACTAGAGATCGTTGTCAGTGGCAGAGTCTTGTGGACGAGTGGCTTCATCCAAGACTGCCAAATATGTCAGTTGGTATGACCTGACATTGATGGAGGAGCCGAGCAAGACATCAGATCAGAGTGTAGCGGTGGTAGCTGGGATGTCTTCCAGTTCAGAGGGAGCAGCTACAGCAGCAGCAGACTTGATGGGATCAGAGATTGATCCACGTGGAGACACCTCCCTCGCTAAGAGGGAGTGTTAGTTTTGTAGCTCGGCAGGTGTCTCAGCATGGGCCTAAGTATCCTAGACATGTTGATGGACACATTAAATACCCAGAACAGCTTTGGGCAGCCAACAAAGGCCATACTTGGGTCATACTGTGCAGCAAAGGGAGGCTGAACTCAAGCCACATACAGCAGCCATCAGAGGGCCGATTTTTCAGGGCCAAAAAAGCTGGGCCGATTTTTCGAGGCCGAAAAAGCTGGGTTGAAAAAAAAAGCAACGAGTTTGTTGGGCTGTAAGAAATTTCTGATTATCTTCTGCTGTAATTTCTCTCTTGAAAGCCCAATAAAAGCCCCTCTTTGCTCGTTTTCCCCACATTGGGGTTTCCAGGGTATTTTTGGTGTTGTCTATTTTATGTGTTTGGCTTTCTGTATGTGCTTCTGCTGCTATTTTGGTTAAATAACTCAGCTGTAATATTTATGCATAATTTTCTGAGTTTATATCAACATTGATTAAATTCTGGTTAGATAAAATTATTGGCATAATATTCTGGTTGCTGAGTTATAGGAAATTAACAAAAGATGCCTTTACAATGTGGACAAGGCTGAGGGAGATGCATGAAACTTCCTACAAAGGTAGGGCCTTTTACCTTAGAGTTTATTGCTTTCAATGAAAATGAAAGAGTGATTAAATTTCAAACCACTTGCCAAAATTGCAAGACATTTGTGATCAGTGGTAAGCAATTGGTAGAGTAGATGAGAAAGATTTGGTACTACTTACCTTGAAAAGCCTACCTCCTTCATTTGAAAAGTTTGTTGAAACTTTGAATGTCACTTTGGAATCCAGACACATCACATTTGAGAAGTTGTGTAGTCGGTAATGGCAGAAAGACAACTAAAAACACAGTTTGGAAGCACTAGATAAAATCAGTGGTGGCAAACCTACAAGTTGAAGTAAATCGGCTAACAATGTGCAGTAATCTTTTATTGTAGGCAGTATGGTCACATTAAGAAGGATGACAAGAAAAGGTTGTGGAATGAGCAGCACAACCACGGACAGTGAGGAATGAAGAAAGCTAATATTGCGGAACATGACAAGGAAGAATTTCATGCTGATGTGGCTTCTAAAATAGGAAGTAAGTCAGCGAATCGGTGTTTCAATTCCAAAACATCTAAGCATATGACTAACAAGAGTGACTGGTCTGTTGAGTATGTGGAAGACAAAGCCAAGTCATAAACTTATTTTGGATGGTGAGAAAGACCACTCCATAGAAGGCCGTGGAAATGTGCAAATAAATATGAGAGGTAAGACCCTCATGTTTAAGAATGTATTCTAAAGTCCCAGTTTGAGTAAAAAACTAATTTCCGTAAGTAAGATCATAAAACAAGGCCCATTTTCCGATGTGACCTTTAAGGGAGAGATGTTTTCTGATTGTTAAGAGGAACAATAAGAAGATTGCACCGAGCATGAAGGAACGTGGTCTTCATAAACTCATTGACAATAAAGTCACAAAATCCCATGCATTGATGACCGACCATAGAAATAGAAACAGCAGCAATCTATGGCATCAAAGGGATGGGCATTTGAATTTTCAATACCTTTCCTTGCTAACAAAGGGAGAAAAGGTGGTTGATAATGTTTTCCATAGGATAGAGATGGATCTATCTCTGCACACAAGCTCCAGAAAGGGGTTCGTCCCCAGCTGATCATCGTCACTCTTCTTCTATGGTCTCACCTAAGTTGCAGGAAACGCCCCCTGGGTGTCGTACCAATACCCAAAACTTGCCAAAACGGGTACGAAACTCCACTGAAACACTGTCGGCCATACTGTACGATGTTTCCCAATTTGGAAATGCCGTACGGTATGGCTGACGACGTTTCGGTGGAGTTTCGACCTGTATGACAGCCATTTCGCCGGATTTTTCCTTGTTTGCAAGCCTGGCCAAGTGGCCAAAAGGACCATGGGTCCCTTCTGTGGCAAAAAATCCCCTCTTTAACCACTAATAAACATTTTAAATCTGTCCAATCATCATCACCATTTGACCCACCCTATTAATTAATGGAAATGTTAAATTCTTAAAGTAAAAGGAGAATGTCATCCTTTTACTTATATTTTTAACATTACCATTAATTGTTTCAGTATGTTTGAGAGTGGTTCCAACTTCATTGGACTTCATATGCAGAAAGTAGAATTTTAGGTCCCATTCAAAATTCAACAAACTTAATGGTTTTCAGGATTTCAAGATTAGTCGGATTACAATGTTTCCATTGGATTGTATCATGTGTAAGGGTATGGAACTGGCATTTAATCAAGAGCATCAAGCCCTCTATGTACCTCGATGTCCATCGGTTAACATTTTTGGGGTTGATCCAAGTGTCCTCATGCAAGGAATTACACCTATAACTGTGTGCCACATGTCTTTTCATGTTAATATAGACATGGTTTTCTTTCTAAAATGTCATTTATGTGTATCATTATTTTTTCTTGCAAGATAGTGTTATTTAATATATATATATATATATGACATTTCCCACGACGTTTCCCCTGACGTTTCCATTTTTGGAGGGTCACGTTTCCTAACATACCCATTTCAGAAAATTCCAGATGTTTCCTCGTTTCATGCAACTTAGGGTCTCACTGAGTGCCTTGGCCCTCCCCTCGAGCTCAACTCTTCCCTCCGTTCAATCTCTTGCACGGATCTCTTCTCCAACAAAGGTTTCTCCACCTCCATTTCTCCTCCCATGGAAACAGCAGCTCCCTTGCTTACTCCCACTGGATCAGTCGATAGGGCACCTCTCCCATCTGGGTCTTCTTCTCATGCAGCTAGCAAGGCTTCTCCCTAAAGTATTGTTGGTGTATCTTTCAAAGATGTGGTGAGAAATGGACCTTTGGTGGATCCCAAGCCCAAAAGCTCCTTATGGTTCAAGAGACCCCGATCTGACCATTCCCATTGTCAAGGACACTGCATACCAGGCAACATTTTATAGATCTAATGGTCTCATTTAAAGATTTAATGGTCTCTCACCAAGCTTAGCGGATCTACATCAATGGATCTTGTGTGCCTGGAAACCGACAATCAGAGAGAAAGCCTCCATGTACCCCTGTGCTAAAAGCTTCTTCATTGTGGAGTTTGATTTAGCAGAGGACAAAGATTGGATCCTTAACTCTAGTCCCTGATTCTGGGGTAACTCCAGTCTACTCATGAAGGCCTAGACTCCATCTTTTAATCCTACATCTGATACTCTCTCCATAGCTCCTGTTTGGGTAAGACTCCCCAATATTCCTCTTCATTTCTGGGGTTACAATTCGCTCTGTGCTATTGGCAATACTCTCAGCGAGTTTCATTTCAAAAGTGAGACAGAACATAAACACGTCACTACATATGCTCATATCTGTGTAGACATGGAATTCAGCTTTCCAGCAGAAACCAACCTGGTAGCCAGAGACTATTCCTAGACCCAGAAGTTGGACTACGAGAGCAGGTTTCCTTCCAATGCAGTTCCTACTATGAAACCAGGCATATTGTTCCTTACTGCACCAAGCTCCCAAAGAGCAGACGCCCACAAAAATCCCAGTGCAAATCTACATGGTGGGATGGAGCAAAGGAAGAACATCAATTGATCAGTAAGGATTCTCCTTAGATCAGTGAAGATCTGCATCCAAATCATCGGGTACGAACCTCATCTATTGAGGCAGCTTGTCCTCCGTGAGAATCGCACCTTCCTCAACCCAATCCCCAGCCTTGTGTGAGCTAGGCTAATCATGTAGAGGAGACAAAAATAGATCTGAAAACCAGCAGCCCCTGTTTGAGCCACTTGATAAGGACAAAGCGGAACTGCAGGATCTAGTCATGCCAATCCAGGACTCAAAGAAGGAATGAACAAGAGTATTCAAGAAGAAGAGCACTTCAACCCTACAGCTGACGATGACAAGAAATCGACATCAAAACTTATTTTAGACAGACACTGTTTATGCACTCTTCTACGTTCATAATTTGTTCGAATTTTCTCATGTATTCTGGGCTATGAAAGAAACTCGAGGAAAGACGAAATGTTAGGAGTTAGTGGAATTCCCAACCTTTTTGAGATGGGAGTATCTCCCACATTTGGCCAGGGCCATCTTTTTTGGGATTACAAAGCTGTCCAGTTGGGCCACCATGTTTTCTAATACAAATCATAAGTTATAACCATTATTGTGAAAAAAAATACAAAGGGCAAAATCATGGATGGAATGCCAGATATTCACAAGGAAGAAATATGTGAGGCACCTCTAGCAACTTAGCAAGCAAACAAGACAGATTGGCCTTTGAAGAGGGAAAATCTTGAAGAGCCAATGGATTTTTAGATTTGCTCTATGGTGCTATCTGGGATCTAGTATTTTTTTGTTGTTTGTCAACAAGTTTTCCGAGAAAATGTGGGTTTTATTTTCTCAAAAAGAAGTCAGATGCCTTTGTTGAGTTAAAATCTTTTAAAGCAACAATAGAAAAGGTGTGGTGTGCCCA
Organism: Picea engelmannii; assembly: GCA_009831015.1. Lineage (NCBI taxonomy): Eukaryota > Viridiplantae > Streptophyta > Pinopsida > Pinales > Pinaceae > Picea > Picea engelmannii. Next base: position 97,339 of record ML793961.1, read on the forward strand.
CCCAAGACAGATTGGCCTTTGAAGAGGGAAAAGCTTGAAGAGACAATGGATTTTTAGATTTGCTCTATGGTGCTATCTAGGATCTAGTATTTTTTTGTTGTTTGTCGATAAGTTTTCCAAGAAAATGTGGGTTTTATTTTCTCAAAAAGAAATCAGATGCCTTTGTTGAGTTAAAATATTTTAAAGCAACAATAGAAAAGGTGTGGTGTGCCCACCCATGTTCTCCAAGTTCGCAGCCAGGTACCCACTTCACCAAGCGTGAATATTTCCTTCAATTGCCATTCAAAGCACTGAGTGGTCATGAATTTGGGTTTCTAGCAGAACCCATAGACATTACCATGCAAACTAAATGCAGTATTTAAATGAAATGCATCAACATAAATACCATTTTAAACGCACGCATTCATATATTTATCCCCATGCTCAGTATTTACATAAAAATGCATAACAAGAAGAAATCCACAACAATTATATGTGAATTTATGCTCAAATCATCCATATGTGCAGCATTAGCCCAGAATGCATAAAGTACATAATTGCATATATAGATTTACCCTTAACCATAGATTATAACATCTCATGCCCACAACATTCATTCCTAAGAAGATTCATAAACCATTCCATGCACAGAATTCAAGGAATTAAACACAGCTATACAAAAATAGACATGAACAATACAGAAACAAAGATGAAAACTTATCTGCATTAGCAAATATAAGCAGTAATCGGCCACATAGGAATTATTCACAACCCAGACAGATATCCAACATGGATATCAACCCCAAGCCAGACAATGAAACCACAAGGGCTAAAATAGACCTAGAGGCTCTATCTCCCAACTCATTCTCTGCCCCAAGCACCTCCACTAGCTCTCAATCAGTCACAGTACACAATACTCTCATTCTTTATGCAACCAAGCTCAGGCATTTCCCTTCTGTGCATATCACCCCCTCAGGAAATCCATACCGGCAAGGTTATCAGCCTGGCAAGGAAGACTCAAGGCCTTGACTTCTCTCTGGAAAACCTGGACAATTAAGAAGCCATGGGAAATTCCATGTCACGGCCGCTAAATCTGTGCTCAACCAGTGAATTCTGGCCCAACTCGAACACTATCCCATCTGGTTCACAAATGACTCACACAACTCTCTGACTCACAAAATTCACAGTGCAAGTTTGGAGATGTTCATACATGAACGAGTTGTAGGCTTAGAAGAGCATTAAAAAAGTAGCCAACTGGGGCAAGAAAATACGATCCGAGAGAGAAAAATGATAAAATTCAAAATATTACTTTATAGAACCCTTGGCTTGCATGATAATACATGATTTCTTCAAAAGGCTCACAAATTTTATATGGGCAAGTGATCAATTGTGGTAATGTATCTCTTGAATAACACATGGCAATAGGTGAGGAGTATACTCAAGATACATGGAAAGATTATTTTAATATTTTCCCTTTTAAATTTTGATCTCTCTTTCCACCATCTCCTCTTGTAGGCTCACAGTAACACCTTACCTATGCAGCCTTAATTTTCAAAATTTCAGAATTCAATAATTCAAACTTCAATACTCTAGTCATTATTTAGAAAACATGCTCGCTCAATGGCATTTATTCATGACACAAATCACCACTAGTGATTGATCATTATTTAGCAATTCCAATAATTAAGTATTCTTCATGCTCTGTGTCCTCTAAACCCTCAGTCAAGATGCTTTGTAAGTAGTCAATGCTCTCATGTTGTGGCCCCTTTGTTGGGTTTGTAACTATAGGTAGCCCCACAAGGCCAATTGGTGGGGTGCATGTGGGGATGTCCCTGTCGCAGGAAACACTCCACAAATTTTGTGAGGTGGATGCAGGGCGAGAGGTTGGGGTGAGTCATCCAACACTCTAGTGTAGGATAGATGCACCCAGTCGTGAACTTGGCGTGAGTGCATGCACCCAAGCAATCGGTATGTGCAACTTGGCTACACAAGTGCACTTCAATGTTCTTACTCCTCTGATGATATAAACTACAATCTTTCCTAACGGAATAGCTTATTAGTTGCCACAAAGTGAGTCTCTCCTAGGTAATACCAATGTTAGCCAAAAATCTTCTTAGCCAAACTCCTTCACATGATAGCAGTGCATAGCACATCATTATCCTCAGCTTATATTGAAGACAAGGAAATTGTGCATTGCCTCTAGTTGTTCCAACTCAAAACTATTAAATCACCATAGAATGCATAACTAAATGTGGACTGTCTATCATCTACACATCTATCCTAGTTGGACTTTTGAAATCAACTAGTTCAAAATCGTTATCTTTCTAAGAATAATTCAACCCCCAATTCATTGTTTTTTAAATATCTTAAGATTCCTTCAATTGCTTTACAATGACTTATCTTAGGTTTTTCCAAGTATCTCGTAATCATGCCAACAACATACTTGATGTTAAGTCGAGTAATGGTTAGATAGATTAGGCTTCCTACCCACAATCCATATAGGATTGGGCTAATTGGCTTCCCATTCTCATCTTTACCAAGTTTGATGCCGGGATCCATTGACGTGTCACTTGCATTTCTATTTGTTGTTATGAATTTTTTAATCAAGGCATTGCATACTTTGTCTAAGACGAGAATATCCACTCAAATTTCCCTCCATCCCAAGATAGTAATGTAACACCAAAAGGTCAAACATGTCAAAGGTCCATAGTGAGTCTTTAAATATTGCATTTTTAAGTTCATGGCAAACTAACACGATCAAATCATTAAAATATAATATGATTAGCAATAAACCAACACTATGTGTGGTCTTCACATACAAGGATGGAGCTAAGTCACTTCTTTTGAACGCAACTTCTCTGAAGCATGCATCAAGGGGTGCATACCAAACCCTTGGCACTTGCTTCAACCCATGCCATGCTTCACTTAGTTTATATACCAAATTTTGCTTTCAAGGATGTGTGAATCCAAGGGGTTGTAAGCCCAAGGGGTTCACTCAACCAATGGTCACCAATGTTGTTGGCATTTGGCTAGTTTTGTGCCAGCAAGTGTCGGTTCAAATCCCCCTAGGTTAGGCACACTAAGCTACACTAACGGGTTTACTAGTGATGCCATCCATGAATATGGGGAAGCATCCCTTGGGTTTCCCCGCGACACTTTCCTTGGGAGAAAGAAGAATCCAGGTGATTGTTCCGTGTAGACTTCCTCATCAATTTACCCACTCAGAAAAGCATTCTTAGCATACATATGATGTACTATCCATTAAAATTGCACTGCAAGAACTAACATAGTACAAATAGTGAAGGTTTGACTCATGGTCAATTCCTTCCTTCAGTGCATAGCCTTTGGCTATCAAACACACTTTATGTTTATCAATTGTTCCATCTAATTTATAGTTTGTCTTGTATACCCATCTACATCCTATGGCTTACTTGTCTGCACTCCCACAATGTATTTCCATTGGCTGTACCTTTTAGTCCCATTGACCTACTTTTGAGGTCATTTGTTGGACATTTATAAAATTATCTTATCTTATCATATTACCAGATTCCAAGTCTAGCTCATATGGATTGACTCCATTTTAGTCTCCATCGCTTTGCACCATTCTTGTTTTTCAGTTGCCTCTTCATAGGTCTGAGGCTCATTTACGCCCCAACATATGTAGAAATTTCAGAATTCCGACTTTTAATGCAATTATGAAATTTCTCCTCACAAGGTTTCCCAGATCTTAACCCAGTGAATTTTCAGCCTGAAGGATGAACTGAAATATAAATAAACAGCAGCAACAACGGACAATACTTCACTTTTTAACAACTGCAATACACTAGGCAATCCAAGAGAAAAAATACCAAACATATACCAACATGTTTCAGCCCTTAGGGCAAACTTTCCAAGCATAAAATCAGATCTGGAATCACCGCAATTAATGCAGATTTACAGCAGTAAATCTGCCTTATTATCTTTTATATTAATGTTCAATCACTTAACAAATTCACCCTTCACTTATATCAAATCAACGTGACAAACAAGTGCTGGAAATTATCAAACCGAGAAGATAACAAATGCAGAAAATCAAATCTGCAACTAAGACAATTTTGGACTGCTAGAAACTTCATATATATGTATAAAGATGAAGTACATACCATAGCCTCATCCCTAGGTTAGTACAATCCTCTAGCTCTCCAAAACCCTAGCTAGGGAAAACCATGAAAAACCCTAGCTCCACCAAATATCCTCCACAAACTAGTATCACACTAGCAGAATCCTTGGCTTCGAGCAAGATGTCTCATCTCTCTGCTTCTATAAGTACCACCTAAGGTTTAATCACAAAACCCTAATCCCCAAGTCTCTAAGGGGTGAAACCCTAACCCTGGTATTCAAGATGCTCCAAGTGCTCCAAGAAACCCTGCATCCAAGACAAAAGAGATAATGTACAAAGAAGAAAAACCAAAGAGAGAGAACAAAAACACTCTTCTCAATACATCCTACCTAGGGTTTCTTCATGAAACCATGTTGCTCCATCTCTAAACACAAGATGAACAACAATGAGTGAGTGAAAGAAAGGACTCTCCCGTTCCTCTATATATATGAGAGGTAAGGGACGCTAACAATACACGAGTGAGTCTAAACCCTTACAAGCAACCTACTACAAAGAAGTAGGCCCTCACATGTCGAGCACGCTACACTCCAAGAGTACACGTGTCAAGCTCGAAGGTGAGGTCAGTACACAAGATGTGTCCATGCTCCTCTACCACAAGGCCACACGAACTCCATCGCTCCCCCCAAGCCATGTGCTCCTCCACGTTCACTCCACCTACATGATCACTGTTGCAACACAAGCATCCCCAAGTCAACTCTGAGCCTCCATGCAAGCATCCAAGCAACCCAATGCCATCTCAAGCTGAACAACCCCTCCAAAATGTCCAACACTCATCTGCAGGTGCAAGGTGTCCTCCAAGCAAGCAACATGTTGTCACAATGTCTTCGATACTCCAAAGAAGAAAAGCCACATAAGCATCCAATCCAGGTTTAGCAAATCAAGAGAAAGCCACTTCCACATGTGCATGTCCATCATAAACCAACCAAGGGCTCATCCATCCACTATGAACCTCATATCACATGGTCACAAACTCTAAGGGTTAAGTGCCCTCCTCCATGTGCCTAGTGCTCCTCCTCCTAGATACTAGATAGGTAACTCTCCTAGTTAAGCAACCAACTCCCCCATTGTGTGTACCCAATGGGTTAGTCAACAAGTCGACTAGGGTATCAACCTCCTAAGCAAGGATGTCATGCCAGCACTCTATCCAAGGTCAAGCATCCGCCCAAACTAAGCCATCCATGTGTCCCTGAAGCATCACCAAGGGGCTAGGAGACATGGTGCTCTCCTAGCAAGGTGAAACATTTTTTGGAGTAACCCCAAAAACTAGCACTCCCTCTTCCAAGTAAAATGTTTTTTGTAACACCCATCCACTCCTTCTGAAACTACAACATGTAACTCGAATGCCTCCACAAAGTTGAAAGAATACTCCCCCATCATGATAGAACATTAAACCTACTCTACAAGAGTCACACCTGCAAGTACAAGTCCACACACCTCAATATCCAAACAATCACTGCTCACAAAGGTGTGTCTCTCCCCAAGCAATATGCAACTTGACCTCGGGATGGTGAACATACAAGAAGAATACAAGAAGGTAACTTGGTTTATACCATCAAACAAAGCTACTCCTTCTTCCCCTTTACTATGGGCCCAAAATAACAATCATCTATGACATTGAAGGAACATAACCCTAAATCAATACTTCATGTTGAACTCTGAAATCAATCCAAAACAAGCAGGACATCAACAATAGCCTGTCAAAAACTCCAGCATCCCTAAATTCATCATCATGAGCCAAAATCCTCTAACACCACATCAAGAGTTGCTCAAGACATCCTACAAAGATAATCACATCTTGATACAAGACCAGGACAAGTGGATCAAATCATCAAAGCAAAAAATGAAATATGCATACATCTCAACTCATTGATCCTAAAATACCAAGCTCAAGGGGAAAAGGCAGCTACAACCACAAAGTCATCATTAAATATGAACATGAGAATCCCTCTCATGCACCTCAAAGTTGCCAACAACTAAAGCAACAACCTCACAAAGGTCACCTCCCTCTCACTGAAAGAGTCCCGAAGCAAGAGTATCATCAACATCAACTCCCTCTAACTAAAAGAATCCAACAACCCAATTACTAGTACTCATAACTACTCCCATCAGTTGCAAGTCCGAAATCAATCACTAATAACACCACCATACGTACAAATGCACAATCATATGCATAATCAATCTCTCCACAAATGTACATGACGTACAACCAATACTATCCCCAAGGGATAAAGTTGGAAGATCCCTCTATCTGCAACAATCACTAACACTAGGCAAAGTCACCAGCACAACTCAACCAAACAAATCAGCCAATAATCATCAATCTACAATAGAATGAATCAGCCCATCCCAGGCTCCAAAAATCAGCAAACAATCAAATGGTCAAGCATATCTATCACAAGCATCAAACCACTCCAAACACTAGTATATATTGGGACAAATCAACCATTTATCATAGGTCCTCCTAGGTATCACACACACAAAAAATGAACCACATACCAACGATCAATGAAGAAGATCCTCCACCGCAAAACACACTAGCATCTACCTATTACAACTTATATTGTATGAGGTTCCATATTGTGATTTTCATCACATTGATGGAGATTTGTTGCTAGTACTCTTGAAGCATTGGACCAACTTGGGGCGATACATCTTCATGGAGMCCCTTTCTCTTCATTGCAATTGATCACTTCATGGAGATCTTTGGTTGGGGGAGTTTCATTTCTCCGTGGTTGGATGGTGATTGTGTTTGTTGCTTGGTGGTTTTCATCACATTGATGGAGATTTGTTGTTAGTACTCTTGAAGCATTGGACCAACTTGGCGCAATACATCTTCATGGAGCCCCTTTCTCTTCATTGCAATTGATCACTTCATGGAGATCTTTGGTTGGGGGARTCTCATYTCTCTATGGTTGGATGGTGATTGTGTTTGTTGCTTGGTGGTCTTCTCACATGCRCTTGCCTTGTTGATCACCCCTTTGTTGCACTTTSATGAATGTGGAGCATATTATCTCATTATGGTGGTTTGGTATATATGCTTATCTTGGATATGGATGATGGTTCTAGCCCCCCAAGGGATTAGATGATAATGGTTAGGAGATATATGTTTCATTGTTGTTGAATTTTTCTACTGACTTTTGCATGATGATGTGGTATTATTTGGTGGCACTGGGAGAGGTGTTTTATAGGGTCCTTATATGTTGGATGTGTAAGGGGGAACACACTTGATGGTTATATGGGTTAGCCTTTTTGTTATGCCCCTTTCTCTTATGATGTTGCTATGGTGTGATGATTAGTATTGCCTTTGTGTGATTTTCCTAGGTGATTTAACTTTATATTGTCACATTTACTAGACATCACTTAGGGTGGAATGTATTTCATAATGTTAGTACCCTCATTGATATGTTATTTCCCAAGTTTGAGTTAGAGAGGGGGGTATTACATTATGCTTTGATGGTGATCTAAAATTTTCCTAAGGTTAGATGGTGATTTTAATTTAATAATCTCTTGGTGGTAGTGCACTTTAGGTTGGACCTTATGGTTTGTTATTATCATGGAGGGGTTTTGCTAGGGAGAACATCTTTTCTTTACACGGTACAACACTTTATTAAAGTGCACCCTTATTGGCACACATGTTCATGGTGATTTAACTTGTTGGTGACTAATTCGAAGGAGGAATATGATTATATTTGAGCATTAATCTTTGTGCACACATGTTGAGGTTGATTTAACTATTCAATGGTTAAAAAAATCTAATTTATCTGTGTGGGTTTCACAGTTTGTCATAATAATGCTTGAGCATTTTTGGAGATTGAACTGTGTGACTTTTTGAAACATCCTACGTTTCAAGTGGACACTCCACCCATCATCAAGGACATAAAAGCTAGAAGAAGGATAGAAAAGACTATGTTGAGGCCATGATTATAAAGGAAATAAAGTATAATAGTTGTTGTGGGAATTATTAAAATAAACAAATTAATGATAAAATATTAAACAAGTAGCCGTTGAGAAATATTAATCAAATAAACGTTGAGAAATATCCAAAGTGAAAACATAACTATCAAATTTAGAAAATTAGGATTATGTTTTTAAAAAAAGTCGGAAGAGTCAATGGGGATCATTTAATAAATAAATAAAATATGGGATTAGCAAAGAAAAAGGGATAAAAGGTTAAAAGGAAAATATGGGAGAAAAAAGAGGAACTATGGGGAAGAAAGAGAGAAAAACCAAAAATGTTAGAGAGAGAATACTCCTAGAGATTGGAAGTCAAACAAGAAAATGGGAAAAAAGAGGAAGAGAATAATGGGAAAGATTAAAAGCGAAATAGAAAAGAGGAGAGGAACAAAAAAGGGGGGAAAGATTAAAGGAAAACAGAAGAGACAGGTAAGGAATAAAGGGGAGGTTTATTGAATAAGTTGATGGTAGTGGGTTTCCAAGATTGGTACCCTATTTTATATGTTTCCTTTTCACACTTGGAGTGGCTATTTGGACTTAGTTGGAGCTTTCTAGTGGTGCACGCCCCTTCATTGAGGAGGCACGACATCGGTCTTCAAAAGCCTACTGCTGCTTTGTACGTTTTTGAAAGGCTTTTGACTCCATCCCGAGAGAAGACCTGTTCCAAAGGCTCAGAGACATTAGCATCTCCCATACCCTACTGACTGCCATCATGCACCTCTATGAGTCGGTTCTTGATCACCTCCACACAGTTCACAAGATGTCAGATTTTATCAAGAGTACCATCGGAGTTAAACAGGGCTGCCCCTTGTCCCCCACATTGTTTGGGATTTATATTGATGAGCTAGAGGCCTTTCTCCACGAGCATAACCAAGAAAGTGAGGGGTTTCTCCTCCACCAAGTTTTGATATCCATCTTGCTTTTCACCAATGATATGGTCCTCCTCGCCTCGTCTCCAAAGGGATAACAGAAACAGTTGGATGCCCTAGCTCTCTTCTATGACCTTTAGCAGTTAACAGTCAACTTGGGTAAAACCAAGGTTATGATCATCAACACTTCAAAGAAGTCCATAGACCTTCATTTATTTTTCAGAGGGGAGGAGATCAAGATCACCAACGCCTACACGTACTTGGGAGTACGGTTTTCAGGACCCCGTTTTAGTATTCGACCGGCCCTCTAGCCTCGGATCGCCAAGGGTTATGGATCTTTAGCCCTTCTTGAGAGACAATGTTTCCACCACCATTTTCAGGACATCTCATCCAAGATGTCTCTCATGGACTCCCTTATCTAACCCATTGTTCTCTATGGATCAGAGATCTAGGGGCCTTCTTTACTGGAATCCGATTGGGCCTCAATTGAGAGAGTCCAAATCCTTCTCCTCCGACGCATTGTTAGATACAAGAAGATGGTTCCTCGTCACATCATCCTAGCAAAGTTTGAGGCTCATCCCTTCCGACTTGAGACAGTGTCGGACTAGTCTCTTTTCTACATCACATCTGGGGGTTAGCCGACTCAACGAAGGAGCGAGACTAGTACATGTACTTGGCTTACTGCTCTTCTAAGACCACTGCCCTCTCTAGCACTGATCTGGAATCTGGAGTTGTGTTGATATCAGTTTGTCTCTTAGTGCCCCTCCCTAAGGATAGCACTATGAATAAGGAAGTGATCTACTGGGTAAAGCATGGTCTAGTTGGAGGCTGAAGGATATGGGCTTGAAGGATGAGAGCCTCCTATATGTATAAGGCTAAGGACCTCTGGTCAGGGTATTTGAAGAATCCAAAGAGGGTCTGAATCCCCTTGAATAGGCAATGGAACCTCCCCTTGATCTCGTAATATATGAGGCAGCGGAAGATAAAGTGCTCTTCAGTATCGAACTCATGTAAATGGCATAGTTGGCAGGTCTTGTCTGATCGATCGAAATGGTGGTCGGTCTCTACACGAAGTCTATGAGAACCAACTCTAAACTGGCCAAGGGGAATGCGAAGAGCGTGCATCCAATGGCAGAGTGTATACTGCGGTCGAACAATGAACCCATCTCTAAGCTCCAAGAATTGTGTGACATAGAAGGCCATCTTTGGGCATAACCTACCCTGAGGGGTAACCCAAGTGGTCTGGATAAACTGCATGTAAATGTCATCCCTAATGATCATGTTCAACTCTTGTCTAGTGGGTAGGAGGTGGCCAAGTGAATCTAAAGAATATCTAAATGAAGGGAGATGGTGTATCTGACTGCCCATAGACTCCAAAAGATATGAAACCCCGGGAACCAACCTCGAGCCTGGCCCGAAGGGCTAGAGAGGGCGATGGTCTCTGAAGAACAAAAGGCCAAGTATGGGTACCGATCTCGCCCCATCATCGAGTTAGCAAAGTTTCGCCTGCGATGCAAAAAAGAGACCAGTCTAAACATTGTCTCAAGTCAGAAGGGTCGGGCCCCAAACTCTGCTAGGATGTTGTGCTAAGGGCCTCTCTGCTTGCATCTAACGATGTGTCGAAGGAGAAGGGTCTAGACTCTCTCAGTTGAAGCTCAATCAAACTCAAGTAAAGAAGGTGCCCAAATCTATGAGCCGTAGAGAACAGTGGGTCAAGTAAGGGAGTCCATGGGGGACATCTTGGATGAGATGTCCTGAAAATGGCGTCCGTAGCCCTTGTTGATCTGAGGCAAGAGTGTTGGTCGCAAATTGAAGCGAGATCCTGAGAATTGCACCCCCAAGTATGTGTAGGTGCTAGTGATCTTGATTTCTATCCCTCTGAAGAAGAAATGAAGGTCTGAGGTCTTCTTCCACCATGAGGCCAGCAAGTGCAAAAGTGAGAATCTGAAAACATGGGAGCCCGTTCAAAATCAACAACTCCTAAGATTCTCCTGGCCGTAAAAGGTGTTGACCATAGGTTGTGAGAGACCCAAACGCATTGTCGAACATTTGGTGCAACCCACTAATGTTGGATCTATCTCCTGGATGCAAAACAAGTCCTCTAACTAGTTGTGGAGAGGAATTTGAAGGGATCGGGTGCGAGAGTTGAAGTCGCCTATAAGGATAACCTCTCCAACCACTGAGTACTGGGTAATGTCGGCATATAGATTTATAAAGGGGTCCCCATCGGGCCCACTATGAATAGTGTATGATGAAGAAGCTGGAGGGAAGTAACATACTGCAATATAAATGTTCCTTGTGAGAGAGGAAACACCACTAATCCGGACCCACATAAACCTAGCAAAATCATCCATGGTCACCAAAGATATCCTACTCTGGAGGGAGTCCCTAGTGAAACAAGCAACTCCACCTGAATTTTGCATGACTTACAAAGGGTCTTCTTATGGAACATTCCTTGACTTGGGGAATGATCTCCCCAATAGGTCACCATGACAACCCTCCCATATTTAAATTTGGCAAGTTGTATAAGGTCTTTAAGCATTTGTTTATTTTGAAAAGGGGGGATTCGATGCACATGTTTGGGTGGTTCTTTTTGTTGAATTTACCCCTATATCTCAGTCACTGAGATTGCTGCCAATAATTTACTGAAACATAGAAATTATACTAGCTGATATAATTCTGGAAATTATGCAAAAACCTACAGCTGAAATATAAAACAGAAAATTTGCAGCGGAATCATACAGTAAACCAAGTACAAAAATCACAGACTCCAGAAGTACCCTGGAACCCCAGTGTAGGGAAAAAACAGCAAAGGAAGCGCTTTATTGAGCTTCTTGAGCAAGTTTTACAGCAGCATTTACACACAGGAAAACTCAGAAAACTATAACAGCAACTACAGAAATTCTTACAGCACCAATTCTGCCATGTTCTGGGAGCTATACGGCCCTCCAAAACTCAGCCTAACAAGCCATTGTACGGCCCAACTGTCTTGGCTACTTATGTTTGTTGTATGGCTGCCTTAGTGCACCCTTCTGAGCCTCTGAACAGCCCAAAAATCTCTGTTGTAGCTGTTGTTGTATAGTATGGCCCTGTACAGCCTATTAAACAGCATGTACAGCCCTGAGAAGATGAGGAGTATCAATAATCACACTACCCACTCTCAGCAAATTCTGTCAGCTCCTTGTTGCCCTTGCTCTACTCAAATAGCCCTCAAGCGCTCCTGAAGATGGTTGTTCTATTCTCCTCAAACTCCTCAGCAAAACACAACCACTCTCCTCAGCTCCAGCTCCCTCCTTCAGCACACTTGCTCAGCTCACAAATGAGAATGTGTTTTGTCCTCTCACCCTCAGCCTCTTTTTATCTCCCTAGCAACCTCCCATCCTCTTCGACAAGTGTCCCAAGGTTTGGCCTCAATGGCTGAGAATTGGGGCTGTTGGACCCCACTCTCCACTAGGAGGTGCGCCCCCCTTGGACAGGGACTCACACTCCACTAGCAGCCACCTACAAGTGCGCCCACCCTGGTCTAGGTCCCACAAACCACCCAGCCACCTACAAGGTGCGCCCTCTCTCCCTGGGCCACACATTCCACTCAAAGAGAAATGTTGCAAGCCGAAACCTAAGGCTGAGATAAGAAATGTTGATCTGAGATAATTAAGGTGTCCCACAACTGGCCTAGGACATTAGGCACAGCTGAGACACCAAATTGACCTAAAACTAACACTTTTATTATATATGGCTTACTTGGCATGATATGTGTGATTTGTGGACCCTTGGAGGGCGAATTTGTTTTGTCTTTGCAGGGCTTGGCCAGGTTTAGGTATTTTCATGAACGCACAAGGTCACTTGGACCTTCATTGGGGCATGAAGCCCACATGTTGGATGATGTGCCCCCCTCTCTTCGAACAGATGGGAGAGGGAACATTGCCTTTGGAGGCACTTAGAGACCATCAGGAGATCACTTTCTAGCCCCTTGCACCCAAATGTTGGCCTTTGGAGGCCTAAGACGTCATCTCCTAGGCCCTAGATGTCACATGGTCTTAGGGTTTCTTGAGGGGGCTCTCATGGTTGATGGAGAGAGAGACACTTGCCTTGCATCAGACCACTTGATGACCAGATATGAGGCCTTTGGAGGCCAACAACTTCACTTGGGAGGCAAAACGTCTCTCCTAGAGGCTTTACATCACCCCTAAAAGGGGATTTTCTTTATATAATTTTGAATTTTAAGATGTAAAGGGACAAGTAGAGGAGGTCGGCCTCCCTAATTTGTGCTTGACTTTAGATATGTGGACAAATTGGTTTTACAAGGCCTTCTATAAATAAAGGTCTTGTCTTTTTTCATTTTCATCATAACTCACTTGAGAATTACATACTTGTTGGCTAAAATTTTCGCCCTACTTGGGCAAGGTGCACTATCTCTCTCTTATGCTTTGTGGATGTTATTACTTGTCTATTGGAGGAATAAGTTAGGCGCTATCTCTTGGATGCTTTGTTCTTGCTATTGTAGTGGAATATTCTTGGTAAAGAAGGGTTTATCTTGCTATTTCTTGGACTAGGTCAGGAATTCATGCTTTTGTATAGTTTCTTCTTGGTTTCAAGGTTAATTTCGTAAAGGCAATACACCCTCCACCAAGATCTATCATTTTGTCATTGAATAAGCTAGTTTTTGCAAAGGTTGCTAGGAGGAGTAAAAGGGCTTACACCCTCCTAGATTTACCTTGCTAGTTTTGTTTGCTCTAGGGAGTAAAAGGACTTACACCCCTAGAAAAGTAACAAAACTAGCTCTTTTACAAGAGACTCCATTAACCCAATTGATAAGGCATTAATCTAACTTGCATTGGGGATATAAAATAGTTGCATTGGTATTCGTGAATTTTTGAGATATTGCAATTGTTCAAATTGGAATCAATTCTTCATGCTTTAGGCTTCTTTGTGCCCCAAGGTCATCTAGTTTAGCCAAGTAATTCTCTTTGCTGTCACAAATTAATGCTACAGCCATTAGGGCTGCTGCAAAATCACTTTTGCATCATCTATTGCTCTCTAATCTACCGCTGAAATTTACTAGTGAACCTAGATTATTGTTCTACTAGTTATTGGCTATCATTTGGACAGTTTACTTGTTAATTTTTGTGGCTAGATCTTGCTGCTGTAGCAATTGTTTGTGACAGCCACTTGGCTGTCATAATAACTTGTTGATAACACTTAATAAACAGCCCTCAATACCACCAAGTCTTGCCCTAACCATTGGAAGTTTGACTAGTCATTGCTAGCTTTATTTCTGCTATCTTGTACAAGATTTTGGATGGTCAAATTTGCAGCTGTTGTTATCATTTGTTGCTAATATATATATATATATATATATATATATATATATTTCCATACTGCTGCAATTTGGGACAGCAAGGCTTCTTGCTTGATTCCCTTTGGTTTAAGGCTTCTATAGCTATCATTTGTCTTGTTTTGGGAAGGGCTAACATCATTTTTCAGGTACACAACAGCTGGCAACCTTTCTCCATCTACAAGACTCATTCTCAATCTTGACCTATAGGGGTGTCCATCAATCATTCGCACACTTTCCATTTCAATCCCCCTAGGATCACCGCAATTCCCCCCTTGTGGTGATTTCATCATCACTAAAACGAGGAGAGTGTCTACCTGAGGTGACAGTGGGTAGGTACTCCCGTAGTTGTCACACTTACATGGATTGGGCTGGGCTTTGTCCAAGCTATAGATTGTGCGATAACAGGTCGCATGACATGTAACTGACAGAGTTGATGCAAAACATAAAACACCTCAGCACCCACCTAATTAACCACTGACTCTTCGACCAAATAGAGTCCATGTTGGCTGAAAATTTCAATGCATATACCACAGATGTAGAAGTTAATTTCAATTTCAAAAAGTTGTCCTCTTCCACACCAAGGTACAAAATTGTTACAAAAATTAGAAACCAAGCCTATGAAGCCTACATCTGCCATAATAAACTGTAAAGAGCCTTATCCACGTGCAAATTTCAGCTTTTGAGGTTGATCCACAACCTCCTTTGACTAATCCATAACCTTTTGAGGTTGATCATGTAGCCTCTTTACATCCATCCTCCAACTATAATGCTTTACCATAGCTAGGATTAATCTGTATATATCCAGCTCCTCTAGATTTAATGTAGGAACCATGAGTTATTTGCTACACTCTTCTTTTTCTTCAACCTAGGATTCAACATTGTTTAGACAATCTGGCAAATTAGCATACAGCAATTCAAAAAACTAACGAACATGCTACTCACCTTCACTATCTAGCATTCAAACTCCTCTTCCATCACTGGAATATGGAAACTCCTCTCCTTCACATATTTAGGCCTTCCACCTTCTCCTCGATCACAAGATTATGGGAGCCCTTCTTTCTCATCTATCTTCTTGGCATCTCTTGTCGCCCATGCTAAATGCACAATATCACATGATCACTGCTCAACCTTCTACACTTGTCTTCCTTGCAGATCTACTGAGTTATCAATCATCATCAACCTAATCTAAACTTTCATCGATTCTCATATTCCTACTCACACCAACCTTTTATATATAGGCATCCACAAGGCCTATTATGCTTTAGCTTCATCAAAATATCCAACAAACAACAATTCTCTTCTTGTGCCATTATAAACTACAAGTGATCCAAAAAAAAAATTGTTTACATTTGGTTTCACACCAGTGCAAGCCTCCTTCGGTTTGGCTTCAACCTAGTATCTATTGGAACTAACTTTCATTGCAGTGACTTTGTCGTTGTTTTTCCAACCCTATTGCTCCACATTTCACCGTCATTGCTTTGCCCACAGACTCCTTTCTTACAAAAGCAACAAATGATCAAAGTGAATCTCCACTACAGAACTAGAGAACACTTATCTTCCTACCACATTCTTCTTCTGCCATCACCTTAAACTTTGTATAAACTTTGTAGAAGTGATTAAAGCATCTATCTCTTGCTTCAAAAAGAAGACCCATAATTTCTATGAAAAATCATCGACGAGAAGCAAAAAATAACTTGCACCTGATAATGATGGTGTTCTTGTTGGAACACAAATTTCGACATGTACAAGCTCCAATGCTCAGCCTCCTCCCGTGTCAATAACTTCTTTATGATGCATTCCTACCAAACATGTTGTATATCTTCCTTCCATCTTATCAATATTAGGTGGGCCATTCGACCCTCTCAAACCTAGTTAGAAGGACAAGATGTGAAAAATACAAATGTGCACATCTTTGATGAAAAGCGAAGAAGCAA
>ML793961.1:127500-137740 GCA_009831015.1 Picea engelmannii
TATTCGGAGTAGTCCACATCAATAGGTACGAAAGTGACGCGTGGCAGCAGATTATTGGTTATCGGAGTGAAAGAAATACTCCAAGAGATATAGTCCAACAAACGATTGAGATCTATTCGAAATTGAATAGATCAACGGTTCTGAAGACGACACGTGGCGGTTGGCAGAGATACATAGAAATTGACATCCACGAATGTGAAGTGGACACGTGGCAGTTGGATCCACGAATGTGAAGGAGACACGTGGCTGGTATGTACAAGTCATCCGACGAGGACCTAGCACGTGGAAGTGAAGATAAAGGAATTGGGACCATAGATCTTAATCAAGCGACGGTGGAGATCGTTCAGACGTTCCAGGTCTGAAAGAAGAGGCATTTCATTGGAGTCTGACGTCGGAGTGTTGTAGCCATTAGGAGTCTGAAAGGGGAGGTCCGAGACTCAGATCTGACCGTTGGATTAGATCACGGTTAAATCACAATCGTCCATTCAAAAGGCGAGTAATCCGATGGCGTATAAGACAGTTGAGCCCATGGTCATGGCACACAGTCACCAGATGAGAGAAAGGAGATAGTGAGTAGTGTTTTGGTACACAGTTATATGGTTGGTCGTGTGGAAAATAAAGGTTCTAGCACTTAGTCACAAAGAGAAAGAGCGCCAGGTTTTGAGCGTTAATGGTCTGGTACGAAACAGAGATTCGGAAACCTTGTTAAAAGAGGATTTTTGGGTCCGTGCAATTGATTTTAAGAGCAGCTCGAGTACTGTAGCTACTGCAGAATTAGTCTATAATTTTGCACCTGTGGGACTAACAAGCCAGGAGGTCATCATTATTGAACTTGTATATAAGAGTGTGTGTCAATACATCCTTCAATAGATAAGATAAATTTATTAACGTCCAAGAAATGACCACAAAGACTACGTCAATGGAACTAAAAGAGTACATCCAATGTAGGTAAATAATGGAAATGTAAAAGCAACTCCTATATCAATGCTAAAAGTGAAAAAAAGATAAATATCTACGTATCTAGCTAAAAGTTTAAGGTTTAGCTAAGAGAGATAAGATAAGGTGCAAGTACAATAAAGATAATACAAACTGAAAATTTCAAGTGCTGAAAAAAACAAAAGATGCCAACGCATGCTGGAGTTGGTTATTGAGAATTAGTGAAGGAACCAACAGGCAAGCTCCCCTTCAAAGTGTCATCAATCACTGTGAAAGGGCCAATGCACTATAGGATGATATCCTTCGAGGATTGATCAAGGCTAAGGAGGCCTAGCTACATGACCTTTGGGGGAGCACAAAAACAAGAAAGTGCAACTCTCCTAACATCCAAGGTTGTGACGAAGAAACTGTAGATGGAACCTAGCTACTCAACCGAACCTGGAGAGTAGTGTGTTGGATGGGGGGAGCCCGACTCTAAGAGCACCTAAAGTTGATTCGTCTATTGGTTTGTTGGTGTATGTCCTGTAACTTGAATCAATAACTCTGGTCTCGAGGTTGATCAACCACTCGAGCATGGGGTCGGGAGGAAAAGTGAGGTCTCATTGATCTAGAGTCTAATGTATCATGAATCTTTGACTATCCCTCTTGTTGCCCAAACCAAATGGGAGAACTGAGAAGTATGAGATGATCCTCTCAAGGTGATCCTCTCAAAGGCCTCTAACTAGAATGGGGCATGCAAAAACTACAATATGTGTTTGAAAACTTCTCTCGTGAAGAGAACAAAACATATCTAGTCAAGGTAGGGAGAGAAAGTGGAAAGGGAGCTCCTTGAGTCTCAAAATAAGCAATAGTATCTCCCTTTAATCTCATAGTAGATAGGGCATCAAAAAATGAGATGTTCCTTCGTCTTTAGCTCCTACAAGTGGCATAATTGACAGACCATGTGCACCTGTAAGGTGTGGTGATTAATCTTGACTTGTAGACTATGAGAGCCCACCTGAAACTAACCAAGAAGGATCTTGAGGACATGCATCCAATATCTATGCAAATATGGATGTCTGATCATAAGACCATCTCTCAACTCCAAAAAGGGTTCAAAATAAACGGTCATCTTTAGGCCATGACCCTTAAGAGGTGCAAACTAGGCGACATGAATATATTATCCGTAAATGTCTTCTCTAATTACCCAATTCAAGCCCTGCTTAGATGACAAGAGGTGACCTGGTGCATCTAGGGAGTACCTAAAAAGGGGGAGGTAATCTAAAGAGATGGCCACACATTAAAGTAGCTAAGAGAAGCCTTTGAGAACCAAAAATAAGCACACCCTAGGGGACTAACTGAGGTAATGGCCTCAAAGAACGAATGTTGAATAGGAATATTAATCCCTCTCAGAAGTTGAGTCCTTAAAGATCCTAACTCTACGATGGAAGGAAACTAGTTAGAATATGGTCTCCAGGTGAAGAGGTTGGGCCTTGAACTCTACCTGAACAATGGGTTGAGGAACAATCCACTTGCTTCAGATGATGTGCTTGAGGAGGGTATGGACTCTCTCTATCCTGACACAATCAATTTGAACAAGCTCAATCCCTAGGCCTGAAAACCATTAAGGATCATGGGTCTAATGATCATGTCCAAGAGGTGCATCTTGGATGAGATATATTAGAAATGATTATGGAAGAACCATCTCTCAAGAAGGGCAAGGGATCCATATGGAAAACTAAAACATGGCCCTATGCACTAAACCGTCAAGTAAGTGTAGGTCATAATAATCTCAATCTCCCCACTCTGCAAGTAGAAATAGAAATAAAAGATCATCTTCGAGCCAAGCCCCTCAAAAGGTATGATCTAGGTGACATGAATATTGTTTGTAAATGTCCTCTCTAATTACTCGATTCAAGTCTTGCTTAGACAATGGGAGATGACCTAGTGCATCTAGGGAGTACCTGAAAAGGGGGAGGCAGTCTAAAGAGATGGCCACACATTAAAGTAGTTCATAGAAGCCTTTGAGAACCAACAATAAACACACCCTAGGGGACTAATTGAGGAAATGGCCTCAAAAGAACAAAGTGCTAGATAGGGATATTGATCCCTCTTAGAAGCCGACTCCCCAAAGATCCTAACTCTGTGAAGGAAGGAGACTAGTCAGAAGATGGTCTTGAAGAGAAGAGGTTGGGCCCCAAACTCTACTTGAACAATGGGTTGGCAAACAATCCACTTGCATTGGATGATTCGTTGAGGAGGCTATGGACTCTCTTTATCCTGGCCCAGTCAATTTGAAGCAAGCTCGATCCCTAGGCCTAAAAATCATTAAGGACTGTGGGTCTAATGATCATATCCAAGAGGTGCATCTTGGACAAGATATATTAGAAATGATTCTAGAAGAATCATCTCTCAAGAAGGGCAAGGGAGACATATCCTTTATTGTGTCGACGTTGGAGGGTATGTCGCAAACTGAAACATGGCCCCATGCACTAAACTGCCAAGTAAGTATCAGTCATAGTAATCTCAATCTCTTCCCTCTGTGAGTATAAATAGAAATTAAACAAAACACACTTCGACAGTTGAAGATCATAACCTTGGTTTTCCTAGGTTAACCATCAACTGTCAAAGATCACAAAAGCTAAGGAATCAATCTATCTCTGTGGACTCTTAAGCAAGGAGGCCAAAAAGATCAAATCATCAGCAAAAAAAACAGATATATCAAGACAGGGTGTAGAAGACAACTATCATTGTCCCAAATATGCTCACGGAGAAAAGACTCCAGCTCATCAATGTAAATCCCAAAGAGAGTCGCTAAGAGGGGGCACCCCTGTTTAACCCCAATGGTGCTCTGGATGAAATCAGAAAGCTCATAGGCGACGAGAAAGAACCAATTCATAGAGTCTCGTGATGGTAGTGAAGAGGGTGTTCAAAATGCCAATACCGGGCGGAAACCTGCATGTCCTTTGGCCCTAAGGTGCCTCCTCCCAAGCTCATTTTAGAGCCATAAATGAAGAACTATATCATAGATTTCAGTTGGCCCTCGAATTGGAAATTGGGTGGATGATATGTTGGGACCATGCCTAGGAAAAAACAAAATAAATAACATGATTAAACAAATCCATAATGTGGAAGTCGAGAGTGACAACCACGCTTGAAGAACTTAACTTGGAAACCTTCCTCATCAACTGCCCTGCTAGTGCTCATAACCCTGACTGCTCACCTGATGTCACCATGGGAAAAAAGACAACAAGAGGGGTGGGGGAAGTTATTTATTAGATGTGTCTTCACAGATTATGCACCCTTAGTTTATCCTTCATAGTGGCTTTCTCATATATCAAATGCCTTGTTCTAACTTCTTGCTGGTGGTAGATGTCAGCTGGCTGATAGATAATTGTCACAACAACAAATTGAAAGGACTATAGACAGCATAACAGTTTTTCCTCCAGATGGCATGGCAGTGATCTCTGTCTAAGGAATGTTTCTCTATTGATCTCATTAATGATCCCTCTAACTAATATTTGCTGTTTTTCTGTTGTAATGGGTTCAAATGGGCATGGACTTTGAAAAGAAGAGGGCATACAGAATAATAGATATTGAACGCCAATGTAAATAAACAACCAGAAATCATAGGATTTATGGATTGATCGTATGAGGAAGTTGCAGCAGAAAGACCAGGAAAAACAAAAGAAAGCAAAGTAGACAGTAGGACTGGAAAACTAGTAAAGACAGGTTAAAAACACCAAGGAACAATAAAGTCAATAAAACCCTAAAACTGCCCTCAAAACAATAAAGTCAATAATGAAGCAGATTGGAACAATGAATGGTACATTGAAAATAGATGGAGCAATAGGGAAGGGACGAAAAGAAGGGGATAGAAAGATGGAAGGGAACAAAACATGGTGATGAAGAAAGATGAAAAAGGAAATAAACAAGGCAATCGCAGAAAAACAGAAAAAAGGAGTCTGGAAAAAAAGATAACTATGACTAAGAGAATGAATAGCAGTGTGTGGGAACAAGTGTAGTAACTATGACTATTAGCATGTGGGAACAAGTGTTGGACAAAAGGGAGTGGATGCAGTGAAATAGAGCAAGAAAAAGAAACAACAAATGAGACATATAATTGATGGGTGAAGAATAATATACACAGGACAATGAAAGAGACTTAAACCACTTGAGGCGAGCTCTAAAAGAGGAAAAGGATAACATATAACCTTAAAATGGATGAGGGTCGTGTATATTATCCTTTGTACCCTTTTACTTGAACGACACAACTTGCAAGAATCTATAAATTCAGACTTGACCATCTCTGACCCTAACTAACACCATAATTCCCATTAATCCATATATTTGGTCTGTTACAGTAGATGCCATATGTTGCTTGTGCATTAGGCTTGGTTTGAATTTGCAGAATTAGTGCCAAGTTGCACAGTAACATACATGGAACATTGACAAACATTTACAAAGTTGTGCATAACAGTAACCATCTATCCAGAAATAATAGAAGCAAGCTGGTAGAAGCAACCTGGCCAATAGAAGCCCCCCCTCAACACACAAAGCCTGAATGTGTAACTGGATCTATAGCCCACTGAAAAGATTAAATTAGCACCCCAGATTCAACACATACACCATAAAAAAACGAAGGATAACGCACACACCAACACAAGAGGTCAAGTGTCACTCACCGAGACCCAACCCACTGCTCTGGGAATGCTTTTCCCAAGGCTAGCAGTTTACAAAGCTACCAGAACTCATTTTACTTGTATCCTAAAATATTATAGTGCTGAATGTTTTCCAAATGGCAATTGTGTCKAAGCTGAATTMTAAASAGAAGCAGAGTAATACTAAAACAAAAAACAGCARGCAGGAGTTGTCCGATCGCTAGAATGGATCTGCGTTACAAGTACACAAGGATTTTGCCTGGGTTTAAACTTTGAAGCCAAGAAGCCATTATCCTAATCAGTGTTATGAAAATCGCTGATTAATCAGCTATTCAAAAATCACAGTAATGCAAAAATAAAACAAAAAAACAGCGAGCTAGAGCTGCCTGATCATTAGATGGGGCCTGCATTACCTGTACACAAGGATTTGACAGGGTTTAAAGCCAAGAACCAATTATCCAAATTAGTGTTAGGAGAATTGCCGATTAAAGATGTCTTATCACTCTGGCAATTGGTTGCCCCTTGCTCGGCAATTTTTATCCAGCTTTTTAATTTTTCCTGATCTTAATTTTTTGGGACCTTGCAGAACGACATTGCAGGCGTTCTCCCTCTCTCAATCAAGGGCATCCCAAATAATCTTAGTGGGCTGGATATTATCCATCCACTGATACAAAAGTGTGGCAAAGGGTCACAACAGGACAGCAGGGTTGATGAAAGCAGGTTAGTGCCATTGCCCCCACCAAGGCTCGATGCATCCTAAAAGTGGTGGGTGCGCTACCACAAGGGGCCGTTGATTGGCAAAACCATCACGACCATGACCATTAAGTAAGGCCAGGTGGTATACGCCCCAATGAAGTATATGGAGGCACCAGCATCTTGAAAGGCAGTTAATGACCAACACTTCGTCAAAGGAAGTTTTCTCGAGTTTCAAAAACTGTGGCAAAAGGCATGCCATAATAAACAGAGCCAGGCTGCTTCATCAAAGCTGGGATGAAGTTCAGAAGCTCTATTAGTAATCCAGCTGTGTGCCCAAATTCAAACTTGCTCTACTTAACTGATTCAGTAGGAATGATTGTCCGTCAGCCTGTGGTCTAATGGGAAGTGGGGCTGCTTAACATGTTCAAATCCCAGAGGTTGTACAGCACCCGACAGAGGGCTGTGTTAAAACTTAAACTAGAACGGGGAATGGCTTTATGTGGTTGTTGTACCTTGCTGTTCCAGTTATACAAGAAACAGAGTTTCATAGTACATCCTCCAAAACAATGGTCAATTCAGTAGCAAAATAAAAAAATTAATAATTCAAAAAACAGTACCTGCTGCTTCTTCTCCTTTCTCCTTTCGTTCCTCTTTGCAGACTTGGTCTTGGGTTTGGACTCCACAAGTGGGTCATACCCTGGCGGGACTTCGGGCATTCCTCTTCTCAACTGTTAAACAAACAATGCCTCCTCCTCATCTAAATTGCAGAATACTTCAAGCAACTATATATATTTAACAAATCAAAGCACAGAGGAAGTAAAGGCATTATCATTAATGTGAAGATGGTGACGATGATCATACAAGAGCGCCTTTGGACTGATAAATGGCGACTTCTTCCTGAGGGACGTAGCCTGCTCTGATGCGAATGGGTTTGCGAAGGGTACCATCGGGTCTCCTTGTGGGCGCCACAATCCTCTCCCCTTCTTTCAGTGTTAGACCTTCATACGTATCCATCGTGCAAGAAGAAGACGCCGCCTCCTCCTCCTCCTCAGTGCTGCCCATTATTACTTCCTCTGCCTCCTCCTCCCCTTCCTGCACAACACCATGTGGCCAATGTTGCTTCTGCACTCTTTCGTCCTCCTCTCCTCCTCAGCTTCTCCTGCTCATACAACAAAACCGAGAGAGGAATGGTGAGCAAAGAGAAATATATGCAGTGCAACTTTAATAAAAACAAAACCTAAGGATGCAACAAAATAATAATTGTCATATTTGCCCCACTAACATTTAGCTTTGCCATTCAATTTCATTTTAATTATTATTATGTATTTGCCCTACCAATATACCTTTTTTAATTAAAGTTTTATATAAAAAATAAAAATAAAAATAAAATTACGCTCGGCAACTTTTATGTACCTTGATAGACCATATCAAATTATTGAGCCTGAACATAAGTAATATACGGATTCTGGCCCGATGGCCGAGGGGAAATGAAAGAGGGGAGAGGTTGATACGGTTTTTTCTAGGAGGGAGGGAAAAGAGCGAGGAGGATCTCGTTATATGCAGTGAATAAGGGTGAAAAGCCGCGAGGAACAAGGTTTTCTTACCCTCGCTATAAAGATCATGGTGGTGTGATTAAAGCCTTATGGAATAAGGATGGAGCATTTAGCATTAACAATAAGAATTTTTTTAAGGGGTGGTATGTGTGGGGATCCTTATTGATTCCATATGAAAAATTGAATTGTTATATGTTTGGGGTTTGGGAACGTCATTCAATAACTAGGTTAGAGCTTACTCGTTGCTCAAGGGGTTAAAGTTAGTGGTGGAAAAGCATATTCGACGCCTAATTGTCTTGGGGGACTAGAGCATAATTGTCAAGTCAATGATCAAGAAATTATGTCAATTTAATCATAGACTAGCCTCAATTCTGACTCGAGCACAATATGAGGCTTCAAAAATTCAAGATAGCACCTTCTTTCATGTTCCAAGGAGTCGCAGTTGCCAAGCTAACTCATTGTCCAACAAGGCAATAAAAATGAAAATGGGGGAGCTTTGGGTAGATAGTGCACTAACCAGCCAAGCTATACCATAATTTGCCCCTTGTTAATTAAATGACAAGTACCTCTAACATATCAAGCCATGTGACTTGCACAAGCCCATCCACCAAGACAAGCAATAAACACAATGAGACCTAAGGCTCCCTCACACATGTCTATGGTAGCGAGGATGAGAGGTAATGAAGGTTTAGAGTTAATTCACCCTGAGCCATGTGGGATAATGGCTAGTTTGTCATCAATCTAGTGGGAGGAAGACGGGCATCTTTGCATGAAATCAATGTTCTTCAAGTTGGTTTTTAGTTTGATTTCCACTCTGTTTGTTTTTCTTCTACTAAGTTTAGCTTGTGCACAGAAGCTAGTTGTTCACGTCTCTATTCTCTCTGGATATGGTTATCACAGTTTCAAATTTGAATCTTTGAGGATTGGAGCTATGGGTATAAAGTTTTGGTATTTACTCTTTGGAATCAAGTTTATCTGTTTATTTGGTCTATTTATGAAATCAATCTTGGTTCTCGGGCAGGTAGTTGGTTTTATTAGCATCCAATTCACCCTTTGCTTTTATTATCATCCAGTTGGTAATGCTTACTTTTCCAGCATTTACCTTCTATTTCTAGGAATGTGGATTTGTTTCTAAGTTTCTAGGAAGTGGTGTTGAGGGTGTTTTCCTCCTCACCCTCTTTGTAGGTTGTAGTTTAGAGTCTCGCATGTTCACTGACAAAGACAACTCTTTTAAGAGGTGTGTCAATCTTCCTCTATACCTAGGCATGGAGGTTTGTCAATTTTGTGTCTCACTCATAACAGATCAATTTCACATCACGGACCACTAAGATTTACAAGAATTAAGGAGGATTTTAAAGACACATGAAGGCATAGTACAGGGTAACAGAGCTTTCATTCTCACTCTTATTTCCAAATTCAATGAATATGAATATTAATGCATTGCTCAAATTGCATAAATTATAAGCACTCTCTTGCAATTCAAACAACAATTGGTCATCCTTGAGACAGAGTGCAATATATTTAAAAACTTGGTGGAGGATCTGAATAGAGATACATATTTGGTGGCCTCTAATCAAAGGATGTTAGAACAAGGTGAGAATAAGGATGAAGACACAATAATATAGATAATAGAAGCTATGGAAATTGGAGAACAAGAGCCAACATGTATTCATACAGGCCTAGAGGAAATAGCAAGTCGTCATACTTTTCTTTAGCATGTGTTTTTTAAAGTAATCAACATCTTAGGTGTCTTTTACAGGGCATATAGTAATAGAACAACCTAGGAAATTTTGTCAAATGACATTACTAAGCTCTATATTGTGTTTTGGATAGGTGCAAACAACTTGAATCATGAAGACATTGTGTATGTTTAACCAGTGCTATCAGCTTCACTATGGCCTTTTTTTATAATATAATTTCACTAGTTTCTATTAAAAAAAAAAAAAGTTTTTTAGGGTTGGATTTTGCTAATGTGATAGAGAAGACTCGTTACGATCATCCAAGGATATTCATGGCCTAAGATTCAATATCTAGGGCCATCATTATGGAAAAAGGACTTATCTAAATGCCCATTGCATGGAGTGTGGTAAATTGTGAGAATGTGAGGGGCTTGTTAAACAATATTAAAGTTCTATCACAATCTAACAATGCAAAAATGTGGGAGGGGGAGTATGAAGATTTCTATGAAGGCGTGGGAGACTTTGGATATTTTCCCAATCGTTTTGGCTTTAAGCAAAGGGGTCAAGGAAGGTGTGGGAGACTTTGGATATTTTCCCAATCGTTTTGGCTTTAAGCAAAGGGGTCAAGGAAGGCATGGGAGACTTTGGATATTTTCCCAATCGTTATGGCTTTAAGCAAAGGGGTCAAGAGGACATTGAGATTCAAGTGGGGAACAAAGGAGTAGAGTTTGAGACT
>ML793961.1:140083-155771 GCA_009831015.1 Picea engelmannii
ATCACAAGCTGAAGAGTGATCATGTTGTTTTTACCAGTCTTGAGACTCGAGGGAGGAGTTTGAGAGGGGAATCACAAAATCCTTCTCTACAAGAGATGATTGGGCAAAACAAAGAAAATGGAGGACTATGTGTGTTAGTCTCGAGAAGGAGAGGATGAAGTTAACCATAAACCCCGTAGAAGCCCAAAAAAACGCAACATGAAATTCTTGTGCACAAATGATTTGCAATGCATTATTGTTTTTATATATTTATTAATAATATTAAATAGGTGGGACCCCTTTAGTAAAGTAATAAGGGAAATGGCTCCTATTGTTAAGATCTTCAAAACTACACTCATGATTACTTTACAAAAAAAAATTCACAGTTTAAGAGTAAAAAGAAAGATCCTAATTTGATTCTATGTGCAATTAATGGATGTTGGTTGTGTTAGCAATTTGATTTTAAAGGGAGAAAATGTTTATTTCATTGGACATTTTAGTTTACTCTTGCTACACCTAGAATTTGATATATTATTCAAACTCTAAATACAAGCCACATGCAAACTTAAGGTATATTTGTTATATATATGGGCAATTGATTATTATATGGAATGGTAATCCTCCACTATCAAAGTATGTGGGACATGTTTATTTTGGTGCTAAGTGTTTGATGGGCATATAATAGTCATGAAATCCATGTGGGAGGCCGATTCAATTTTGAGATTGGAAATGATATGTTATGTAGCAATTGGATATACGATGGTTGATGTTATGGTTGATGTGTGTTTGGAACAAAGTTTTGGAGGCTGAGAGCGCTCCATAGTTGGTTGTGGTTGATGGCATTTAATGAAGAAGATGGGAAGCGACGTGCATTTACTGCATGTCGTTCTTACCCTACCTCGAAGCTACCACCTTCACTATACTTCTCGCATTTGTTTTGGTTACTTTGGTTAGTAGCACCTCCATTGTGCTCAGGCCTTGGCAGAAAAATAATTGTGCTTTGTAGTTTTCTAGCATTTTTCTTACATGTATGTGGCTTTTATCTCTTCGTTCATGGATTATTGGCTCTGCTCCAGATAAAATTGTCCTGTTGACTCTTAGAGTTTGCATGCAAAATGTGTTACTTTTCCAAATTTTACAGGAATTTTGTGAGCATTATGGTCGTGTGAAAATGCATTTCGATTTGGGTTTCTTCCTTTTGGCATTTAAGCAGTTCAAATTGGAAATATTGTTCGGCATTCTATTTTTTTGAAGTGTATAATCGTATTGTGCCTGGAGCAAATCTGGTATTGCTATGGTATGATTGTTGGCAGACGTCTTATGGGTGAATACATTCAGTTTCACTCATTTCTTATAATTAAATTTTAAGGGTTTTCTCTGTAAAAGAAAAAGAACAGTTGGGTTTCGTGACTATTGCATAGTACCCTCACCTCATACCCAGACCTTGGAGGATATGCAATGTTTTTGTACTATTATTACGACGGCTTGCGAAGTTATGAAGGCCTGTGTATTTTATCTTGCTGTCATTTTGTTAAAAAATTGCGATGGGAAGGAAGTGTTATTACTTCGCTTGCAACCCACTCTTCAAACCTTACGACCACTCTGTTTGCTCCAGGATTTGTTTCCCCGTCCAATATGAATGGGCAAGTAATAAATCCAAACCCAATTTCGAAATCTTATCTAATTGCTTTTACCCAACCATTGGAAGATTGATCAAACTCACAAAAGCGTGGCTCGCTTTGTTATTTATCCATGAGGGAACTCGGTCGACTTTGAAGTTAGTGAGGATTTGATGAAACAATGTCTACTAAACTTGCATTGGGGTTTTGAACCTAGTCCGTTTCACAGCAGTGATTTTTGGGTTATGGTGTATTTTTTTATAATGAACAGTTGATGGTTATGATTCTTTTCCCAACATGTCATGTTGACTTTTATAACTGAGTCCATAATCGTTTTGTCGACAGGACACTCCACCAGTTTAAGAGGAAAATGAACTTTACAATGTTTGACACTTTTGAGGTTTCCCTTGAGTTTGATATTGAGCAGTAAGAGTTGTCATGTCATGGATACTGTATGCTGAAGTTTTAAAAATGTTTATGGCACAAACGAGACTTGGTTGGTGGGAATTTTGTCATGTTAGTTTGGATATAATTGGCTTGATAAACAGTGGAGATCCAAATGTTTTTCGACAAATGATGGTAATGTTGATGTTAAAATAAATGAATGTTATTTCACGTAATAGAACAATAATCATCTCATTCTTGTTCATTGTCTCATTTTCTACTCATTATATGCCCCCATCTTCCCAATAACATTGAATTTATCCCTTGTCCTGTTATGATGAATTTCATTTTTAAAAAAGAAAGGTTTAAAAAGGATTGGATGACGACTCGAACTAGAAATTATAATATGGAGACATTCTTTGGTTCTTTATTTTGCTTGAACAATATCCATTTATTCATTTCCCATCCATACTATCATTTTCATTCATTACAAAGCCCCCCATTTTCCCAATGACCTTGAAATTCCTTGTTCAAATGCAATTGATTATTAAATTTAATGTGTGAAGGATCGTATCAATAGATGGATTGCATGTGCTTCTGTTGTGAATGATAGAGCCAACATTTTGATTTTATTTAGGTAGAGTGTTAATGAATGAATGGTTAAAGGTTTTCCATACTCTGATTTGAATCTTGCTTTAGGATGAGTTTTTTTAGCAGGGGCAACAATGGCAGAGGTAATAATTGGCAAAGGGGCCATAGAAGGCCACAATTCTCAATTCACTTTGACATTGATCCACAAGAATTGAATTAGCTTTTCCAAGCTGGATTCTTTAATTTAGTTGGTCAAGGGATTTTGCATCCTAGACCCGAGAGACCTCCTTTCCAACCTCATCAAAACTTCTCTGGTTTCCTTGTTCCCCCTCGTGTTTCTATGCAGCTAGAGAAACCTGTCAATGATGGTTGGCAAGAAATTGTTCATCAGCTCGTTGTACATCATCATGGTTGGCCTATAGAATCATTATTATTGCCCCCTCCTCCACCGCCATTCAACCCAAATGCCAAAATTGATCGTGTTGCTTTACCAGTCCAGTCCTCTCATGCAAGCAAGTGACTCAAAATTGTCATTCCCAAGCCATAAATAGATAAAGGAAAAGGAGTGGCCAATCCTTCCAAGTCTTCCAAAGACTCCTCTAAATTAGTGTCCTCTCGTGTCCACCTTAAGGATAGTTGTTCCCATGTCATCAGTGAAATTCAACCCCAAGCTTCCAATCAACCGCAGGTTGTTGCACAAGATACATCAATAAAAGGATCAAAAGAAGGCAGCAGTGAAAAAAGGCAGACCGCCTCTCACAATAAATATGGGTTTTAATGTTATTTTTTTGAGGACATATTTTATTGGTAGGATGACAAAATGTTTTGGACAACAAAAATACATCATGACAAAATGTTTTTGGACAACATGGATATAATTCTATTTGTGGGTAATAGTCATGTTTTATTTTGATACTAAAATATTTGATTATTTATATGAGGATGGGAGTTACAACGCAAATATTTGAGTTAATTTTTTGGGTGTTATATTTCATATTTTGATGATCATTAAAGAAATGAAAATTGGAGTGACAAGGGGTCCCACCTATTTAGTTATTATTTAAATAGACCCTTAATTATTTATTATTATTTATCTGTCTCAACTTATTAGTTAAGCTAACTAATCTTAACAAAAGAAAGCTAGTTGAACCACCATAACTTATTGGAAAAATAAATAAAAGCTCAATCAAAGGAAGAGACAAGAGGAGAATAGAGAGAAGAAGGAACTTTTGATAGAAGGTTTGTTTTATACTTGTGAGATTATTATGTTCTTCATTTATTCTGAGTTTACCAGAAAGCTAAACCATCTTGATGACAACAGGGTCTTATTGAAGGCAACACGTATCAAAATTGAATCATATCTTTCAACAACTTGTTTCTAAAGGTGTAAGATCTATCTTAGGCAATCTGTGTATTCTTGTTTGTTTGTGGATTAATTTTCATGACTGATAAAGAATATTTTGCAGAGTCAAGTGACAGTGCATTTATGACAAGTTGATCCAGATCTCTAGCTTCAATTTTCTTTTGTGGTCAAAGTCTTTTTGTATGGTGGCCATCAGAGGCTTCTAAATTTGACTTTGGTCCCCACCCTTGCATGGGTTTGTAAAGAGAATTTATGGTTTGTATCTCATAATGAAATCAATATAAAAAAATCAGATGGTTGATTTTCGTCTCACATGTGTATCTTAAATGATATTTTCATATTCTTTTTATCCTTGTCTCTTTGTCCATGTACACACTTATGTATATTTTGCTTTCATTTTTTTGCACAGTTACATATAATAAATAAAACTAGCCTTAGTCTCTTGTATATATTGTTTGTGGATCAAGTGATTGTTTTGATTTTAAGGCTATAAACTCTGGGTAACATTCTCAACTATCTTGTTTTAGCCTAGCAAGATCTGAAAATGTTTGAGTTAGGTTCTTCATACCTTTTTCCTCAACATTTATTTGGCGACCATACTAAGGAGATCTTTCCATATATCTTTGGTTGATTGTATTGCTATTATATTTTATTTTATTGTTTTGTCCGATTACTCTTTGATTGATATTTCCATGACAGTACCTGTTGTGAGACAACCGAATATTGAAAACGTTCTTGATGACCAAACCAACATTGCCTCTACTTTATTCAATATTATTTTAGCAACTGCCAGTACTCGCGTTGAACTTGAACACTCTTGGGAAGCAATTGAAAGAGACATAAATATACGTGAACGTTGGGAAGCCAGGCAAAGGCAACCCAAAAATCAACAATAACCTTTTTCTCTTACCTATTTAATCTTTTATGTCATGTCCTTTAATTCTCGTATCTCTCAAAGAAGAAGAGGATTGTCCCTTGAAGTCACCCCTATTTCTGAAATAGGGAGGAGTAAAATTGTCTTATCAACACAACAAAGTGCTCTTAAGCGAACCTTATATGATTCTGTGAGTTCATCTTCATTACCCATACCTATTACTTTCAACATGACGTCTTTGGGTAGTGGTAGTGGTATCGAAGGTTCCTCCTCCTCGCAACCTTCTGCGTCATCCATGATTGGTAGTATCTATAGTCATCAAGTCCCTATTCAATCCACTACCAATCCTGCTAAGGTCATTAAGAAATATGGACTTTTTCAAATCGAAGAAGGTGCCACAACAACACCGTGGCATGTGTCTTCTCCCTTGAATCTTGCACCAGCCACCCAACCATTATTGAAATTCAAGGATCATTTACCTAGATTCTCAGGAAATGGTATCGTTACTACAAATGAACACCTAGTAGCATTTTCTAATGATTGTCATAACATAGGGGCTAATGATAATGACACTTGTATGCATTTATTTGTCAATTCTCTCGAAGGGAAAGCTACAACATATTTTTTTGACCTCCCACCCAAAATCCTTTCAACATGGGAAGAATCGCTTTATTGGTTCAAATCCACTTATGGATAGCCTAAGAGTCCAACTGATCAATTAACGTGATACAATAATATTGCCTATAAGGATGGTGAAACCATTAAATCTTTTAACCTTTGTTTTACCAAGTTGTATAATCAAATTCCCGAACTAATTCATCCTCAAAATCAAGTTGCTTTCATGCATTATTATAATGCTTTACCTTCTCCTTATCGCCATAGACTTTAAGAAAAGGCTATTGACAATCTCGGTTTCACCCTTCGGGCTTGTCTATAGTATGAAGAGCAACTTGAAAGAACGGGTCTTCCTAAGGGAGACTTGGTCAAGCAAAGACATATGTCTGCGATTATACAACTCATGCAAGATATGAATAATAAGATGATAACCTACAAACGAAAAGGAATTTCTTCTTCCTCTTCCCCCTGGGCTTCTTCTTCTCTAACACCTTTTAGAAATACTAATGAAAACACTTTTTAGCCAAAGGCCACAATGACTCGCACTTGGTGTAACTTTTGTGAAGAAAATCATGATGAGAATACTTGTGAAGTTAAAAGAAATGCTAGAGATGATTTTTTTAGCAAAAGGCCCGATACCACTATTGTTGTTTTAGGTTGGGATGAACTAGAGGATGTTATGGTAGTGAATACTAGGAATAAATCTTACACTACCAAGAGCAAATTTGATCTTCCCCATACTTCTTCTGCCCCAAGTTCATCTTCTCAAAGTGTTGATACACAAACTGTCAGAGCCTTAAGCAATCAAGAAGTATCTTCTCCTCTTCCCTCTTCCAAGTACAATATCCTTAACCAATTGGCTAATATCAAAGTTGATGCTACCCTTTTGGACATGGTTGTCGTCCCATAACAACAGAAGCATCTTAAGGACTTTATGGAAGGTAAGATTTCTACCATAGCCAATCTATTTGAAGAGTCAAAGGAAGAAGATTCAATTGTAAATAGAATAGGTGTAAATAACTTTAGGAACCCTATAAAAAACCCTCCTTTCTACATCTCAGTAAAAATCATGGATAAAATAGCTCAATCTTGCCTAATTGATGGTGGGTCTGGTCCAAGTACAATGTCTAAAATCATCATGGAAGAGCTTGGCTTATCTTGTACCAACGAAAATTCTAGAAGCATGCTCTCTTATAATAATCTGCAACAATCAACTACAGGTGAGATCAAAGATGTAACCTTAGTTTTGTGTGTGCATCCGTAGATAAGAACAACTCTCAATATCCAAGTGATTGATATGCCTCTGAGTAACTACTCAATTATTTTGGGAAGGGACTGGTAAGCCTTAACTGGTGGATACCTTTCACTCGATGGTACACATTTATCCGTCCCTCGAAACGGAAAGAACATTATAGTTCTTAGGGAAGGAAGAATCTCACCCTATATAGAGAGCGTTCCCCAACCCAATGTATATTATCTCGAAGAAGATTTGGGGGTGTACTCTATCTTTGTTGATGAAGGTGACACTATACTTGAACCAACTGATTTTGATGATGGCATGTGGCACATGGATTTTGATGGCTCATGTTCAAACGAAGGTAATGGAGTCGGCATCATTCTATATTGTCCTATAGGCAAAATTCACAATTTCTCTTATAGGTTGGAATTTGCTTGTACAAACAATGTTGTTGAGTTTGAAGCCTTGTTGTTGGGAATTGAAAATGCATATAATCTTGGTTGTGGCCACCTTACAGTTTTTGGTGATTATAAACTTGTTGTGAATCTTGTACGGAAGATTTATATACTAAACAATAAGTTACTTAAACGTTATATCCAAGTTGTTTAGATCTTGATTTCAAATCTGTTATCATTTAACATCACTCGTGTTAAAAGGGAACTTAATTCAATGGCTGATAGATTAGTTGTTTTTGCAGCTTCTCCTACTCGACAACTCTTGCCTCGAAGACCTGATGGTACATTCCAATCTCTATATCGTCCTCACCTCCCCGATAATGTAGAATCATGGCAGGTTTTCCCGAGTGACGAAGGCATTTGCGCTTTCATACAAAATGAACCTTTCAAGCCCAAGGAAATCATCTATGTTGAGAATGATAAGTTTCCTAAAGGCTTGACTCCTCTTGAGAATTCATTCTCGTCAAGTGATGTAGGCAACAAAGAAACACATAAGGAAGAGGAGTCAAAAAAGAAAGTTGGGGATACTATTTCCTTGAATATTGGGACATGTGAATCTCCAAAAATCATTAAATTAGGTGCCCAATGTTTTGATGAAGAGAAAGCAAAATTCACAAAGTTACTGCGTGAATTTCAAGATGTTTATGCCTGGTCGTATGAGGATCTTCGTGGTTTTGATCCTACTGTCATACAACATGCCATTCCTATCAAGGAAGGGGCAAAACTAGTTAGGCAAAGGAAAAGACCTATTAATCATGCACTTGAAGCCACCATTAGGAAAGAATTGGAAAAATTGTTGAAAGCTCATATAATTTTTCCAATTAAGTATTCTAAATGGGTTTCAAATCTGGTCCCTGTTTGGAAAACTATCGGTCAGATAAGATTATATGTTGATTTCTGTGCATTAAATAGGGTAAGTGTAAAAGACCATTTTTTGCTTCCTAATATGGATACGATTTTACAACAGGTCGCAGGGTCTCAAATGATGTCCTTACTTGACGGTTTTTCTAGATACAATCAAATCAAGGTGAAAAGGACTAATAGATATAAAACCACATAGGTAAATAAAAAATCTCTCTATATCTAAACATTCTTGGTATACAAATATGGTGTATTGTCTACAGTATAAAAGGTGCCCAAATGATTTGGATCCTTGTCAGAGAAGGAGACTCTACCTTGATGCTTCTAAGTATATTATTTTAGGAGACTCCTTGTTTAGAAGATTTATCGATGGTTTGCTACTCCGATGTGTAAATGATGATGAAGCACAAAAAATATTACACGAGATCCCTGGATCATCAACATTTGTCAATCATATTTGTGGCCATTTCTCTACTAAAGCTACCGCCTTTAAGATCATAAGAAATGGTTACTACTGGCCTTTTATCTTTCATGATTTTTATAAGTTTGTGAGGTCCTATGGTAAATGCCAAAAATTCGCGGGTAAGGAACATTTTTCTGCCATGCCTTTATAACTTGTACTTCTAGATTTCCCTTTTTTTCTAAGTGGGGTTTAGACTTTATTGGCCCAATCAATCCTCCATCCTCTGCAGGGCATATCTTCATTTTGACAGCCACTGATTACTTTACTAAGCAGACTGAGGATGTCCCTCTTAAACACGCGCAAGATGAACAAGTAATTTCTTTTCTATAGTCCAATATATTTTCCAGATTTGGCCTTCCATTAGAAATCATTACGGACAATGGTCCAGCCTTTATTTTTGCAAAATTGACCCAATTTATTGCTAAATTATGTGTCAAACAATTTACTTCATCCGCTTATTACCCTTAGGGAAATGGACAAGCAGAATCCACTAATAAGAATCTAGTTAGGATTATAAAGAGAATTATAGAAGACAAACCTCGCCAGTGGCACATGCTTACAACTTACGCTCTTTGGGCAGACCGTACAACCACTAAAGCCAGTACAGGCTTTACTCCCTTTCAACTCATATATAACCAAGAGGCTATTATGCCTATTGAATTAGAGCTCTCTTGCTTACGCTTGATGTTGCAAACCGAATAATTAAATTCTTCTAATGTCTCTCAATGGATAAATACTTTGCCATCCCTGGAAGAACAAATAAATTTTGCCTTGGAAAATATAAAAAGAAGGAAGCAAACAATGAAGAAGTATTTTATCAAACGAGCAAAGACTGCATAATTTAAAATAGATGACAAAGTCTTACTATGGGACTCAACCCATTCTTGTTGGACACAGTGGTACGATATTGTCATTGATGTCAACAAGGTGCAGAAGAATCTAGTATAAATCCAAAGCTCAGAAGGAAGAACGTTAATCGAAGCTCAGAAGAGATGACGCATTTGAAATAACACAGGAGACAAAGTTATGCGAGTAAAGAAATCCTTTTCTAAAGGATCGAGTTACATGAGTCGTTCATTTTTATTTCGGGACAAATTAGGATTGTTAGATTGAGGTGAAGTCAGAGGTGGGGAATGATTAAATCTCAACCGTCAGATCTAAAGCAGGAGCTTCGGATGGTTCCCCAACCATCAGATCACACTAAAGGAAAGAAGGTGGTCAACTCCGACGTTGACCACTCTGACGAAAAGGAGTCTAAAACATGTAAGTTTACTCGAAGGCCGAAGCCTTGAAGTCACAAACTCCCGTCAACCGTTGATCTGGAGTGAAAATATTGAAACCGTCAGATCACACTAAAGGAAAGAATATGGTCAACTTCGGTGTTGACCACTCTGGCGAGAAGGAGTCTAAAACATGTAAGTTTACCTGAAGACCGAATCGTCGAAGTCACGAATTCTCGTCAACCGTCGGATTAGAGGAAGAATAGGAAATCTCGTCAACCATTGATCTGGAGTGAAAATATTCAAAATGCGCTAAGGAAGAAGGTGGTCAACTCCGACCTTGACCTACTCCAACAATAAACAACTCAGATGAACCAAGAACTCCCGAACCCCGGAGTTCAGGAATAAACAGAGGCCATAGGATCAAGATAGTTGAAAATCTGTTGTGGTAGATCAATTCGACACTTCGACAATAATCGAAGGATTGTATAAAATTGCCAAAACTCCCCAAGCCACAAAGTATCAAAGCCATGAAGTAAGACATGTGGAAGAAGACAAATATGACACGTGGCCCAATCGGCTAGTGACATGTGTCAAGGTATAGTTGGCACATTAGGTATACTCAAGTCACGAATCAAGGTGACACGTGGCAACCACTCATCTAGTGCCACATCAACAATGACATCAACAAGCTACGTCACCCCAAAAGTAAATCCTTTGGGGATATCCAATTTCTCCTACCAGCAACTACCCGAAGCGCTGAAGGGCAAAGTCCCGAAGTGAACAAGAATTGTCCATCTCAAACGTGCAAATAAAACGCGACTACCAATCTTGATAAGTGATTAGGCACTCGTTTGGCTTAGCGCTTAGTCATTGTCTATGGTCATATGGAATAGAGGTCCTGAAAGTGCGTCTGTGCAAATTTTAACATACAAAGGACATATTTTTCCCCTGTCAGGAAGAACTTTGAACCAAACAAGATCTGGATTCTGTCCTGAATGATATTAAGTGATCAAATACATCCAATAAACTGGAAAGCCAATTGAAAAGCTTAAATACGATTTGTTATCACATAAAATTGTCAGAGTCTTGAGGGTTTGTGGTTTCTACTTAAGTCTGTAATTTTGCCTTGCCTTTCTCCTTTTCGCCGACCAAATCTTAAGTTTTTCCCCCTTTTGCTTGTAATTTGATATGTGTTTATCCTCGATCATTTGAGCAACCTTTTGTTTTGTGTAATCCTTTCTAAGAAGTCTTGGCCCCAAGCTTTTGTTTTCTCTGGGTCAATCACTGCCCTCTCTACCTTTGTCATTGATCCTTCTCTTTCCCAAGCCCTCGGCCAGTCCTCCAAGTAATTATTTATACATGCCGCAATAGTGAGCACAAATACAACACTTAGAGCAGTCTGGTATGAACTCAAATCAAGCAAGCGAGCAAGTTCAGTTTGGTGAAAGAATTTTCATTTCAAAGTTCAGAGATCGACGATGAATAATAGTCACGGATATCAGGAGTTTGGAACATTGTTGAAGTTATTTATGAAAGATCTGAACCCCCGAAATCAGAAATCAGTAGGAGTCGTTCGAACCAGCAAGGTGCGTGGCACCAGATCTGAATCATGGAGAAGGTCATTTCAGGAAAGTCGAAGTTATGGATGTGTAGATTTCCTGAGTCCCAAAATGTCGAAGACCCGAAGTCCCGAAATGTCGATATTCATCTGGGTCGTCCAATTCAAAGGGGTGTGTGGCACCTGATCTGACAAATCAAGATTTCGTGACTCAGAGGTTTTAGCGTGGAGCGCAGCGTAGATTCGTGAAACGCGAAGTCGCACAACGCGAAATCGTGAAGCACCTGGAAATTGGGCCCATGGTCACAACCCACAGTCATATGGAAAACGGGGCTATAAGGAAGGGCACGTGCCTATTGGCCAGCCAATGGCTAGGTTTATTTGGGGAGACGATCATGGCGGTCAAATTCAAAGTAAGTCTGACCACCGGTTTGGATCAGCCATTTCGCAAGTTCGAGCATCGGGATATTTGGAATCAAGTAGGATGAAGATTCCCAAAATGTGAGGTCCCGAAATTTCACGAAAGAAGCCCTAGGTCATGACCCGAGGTCACATAAAGCGATGGAGAGGAGCCACTCCAGAAGCCAAGGGTGCCCCTTTTTTTCACAGAGGAAGATCTACGTGGTCTTAGGGCATCGGGATTGACTTGAAGGAGTCATGAACGTCTCCTGGGACATTCATGGGTGTCAGGTTTCATCCCAATCCCGATGAAAATAGTTAATGGAAATGGAGGAGGTGGTTGAAACCTCGTTTCACCCCATAAATGGAAAGCATGGAAAAGCTGGTCGTGGAGGCAGAGTGTCAGCACAAAGTTCCCTTGTCAACAAATTCTCATGCAAAGCCCATACTGGTCTGAGATCACGTTTGACAAAAGAATGCAAGTGCAGCCTGACAGTAGAAGGCGTAGACACCAAGCTTTGATTGCAGTAGCTAGGTCGCACTCCTGGTGGTGGCAAGTTGTTATGAGTATAAATACTCAGTTTTGATATTTTGTTATGGTCGATGGTTGAGCTAAGCTCTCGTATTGTAATGTTTTAATGAAGTTATGGTTCTTTGGTTATGTGACTTGATATGAGATTTCATGTTTAATGAAAGCCAACTTCTATTTCCATCTTATATGCATCTGATGTTGAATGTTCATGATCGAAGGATTCACATGGATTGTGGTGACTGCGTTGTAATGAATGTTTGATTGCAGTGCAGTTATAACGTTTTCAGTTTCCTAAAACTTTGAATTCAAGAGGATCTTGTTTTCAGAGTTGTCCTCCTTAGGCTGCTGGAAGACCTGATGTCCATAGCAAACCTTTGCATCTTCTCCTCGATTTCTTCCTCCTACTCACCTTTACTACAACTTATTGGCTGAAGTTGATCAAGACTTCATTTTTTTGTGCATACTGCCCCAGTTTTATGAGTTAAAACGATATTCTCTCGATTCTTCCCCATTTGACCTCCTTAAATCCATTAACCGTGACATAAAAACTGGTGGGTACTGGGCTTACCTCTGCTGCATTCCAGAGGTGACTTATGGTGCTAACATTTCTGGCGCCATTGCCGAGGACGAATTGAAGATTTTCCCTGGGATTGAATGACAAAGCTTACTGGTTTTGAAGGTGCATCAAAACTCATAACATTGAGTATTGCAACTATGCACCTGGCGACTCCACTGTTACGACTCCACGGTTTTAGTTGTGGCTTCCAGAGGCAGACACACGAGGTCTACTCCACAACTGCCTTTAGTGACACCTGAAGCTGATCCAGAGAAAATTATCAGAAGACAAAAGACCCTCAGGAGGGTACTTCTACTGCTGAACCAGGTGATTCTGGTAACTTTCATTATTCTTTTATAGCAACTCCAGTAGTTGTTTCTCATTTTCCTATTATACCATCTGTTGGAGCTTCTAGAAGTTTAAATTTTGGGAGTTTTCCTGTTGATTACCCCTCTCCCAATTTCACCACTCCTCCTCTTAAAGTTGTTGCTTTTACAGAGAGGGAAACCTTTGTTCCCGCGAGCCCTGAGGCCTTTTCTCCAGATCCTCAGTTGTTTCCCTTTGTTCCCATAAGCACACCTCCCATCTCCCCTGTTCGAACTCCATATCCTCCTGGTTCTCCTCCAGTTCACGTCCAAATGGTGGGTGTTAATCCTCCTAGGAACGGGATGGTTGAGAGATTGGCTGCTAGATATGCTCCTCTGATTTTACCTCAGCCTATGAATTCTCTCCCAACCACAGACTACCTTAAGTACATGTCTTAGTTCATACGGGAGGGAGACGTGACTGCAGAAGAACACCTTTCATCCTTTTATAGGTTTGCAAAGATTCAGGCCATAAAAAATGAAGATGTGTGGATGAGAGTTTTTGTACAGAGCCTTGATGGTGATGCAAGGGATTGGTTTAAGGACTTGCCTCCTGGATCTGTTGATGGGATTGTTGCTCTGGTTGATTCATTCTTAAGACATTGGGGGAATAAAAAAGATCTCATTTATTATATTACAGAATTTGGGGCACTTAAGAAAGAAGAGGGGGAATATGTTTCAGACTTCTTGAAGAGATTTAATAAGATGTATAAAAATATTTCTGCTGAAGTTAAGCCTACGACAACCTCTACCAAGATGACTTATGCTAGTGCTTTCAACCTTGATTTTTGCCTTCTGTTGAGAGAAAGGAGAGCTACCTCTTTGGTTCATATGCAAGATGCAACCCTTGAAGTAGAATCCAATATATTGGCAACTGAAAAACTTAGGGTTAAATCTGATAGAGACAAAGGAAAGGGTAGGTTTGAAACTCTGAATTCTAGTTCCTTTGATGCCCCCCTCAAACATATGAAGTGACCAAGCTACTAAATCACTTTCTGCTAGGATGGAAAAGATCGAATTAGAAGGAAAGAAGGGCTATATGAATTCCCAAAATACTGAGAATAGGGGTAGTTTCAAAAGACCAACTAATGCCCCTCAAATCATCCAAAGAGATCAAAGAAACATAGATAGGGATGATCAAAAAATTCAAGCTCCTCTCCAAAATAACCTTGTTACTGATGAAGAAGGAGAGGAAGAAGAGCTTGACCCTGAAATTCATTGTCTAGGGGACACCTCCTCATTTCCTCATTTAACCCAAGCTGCATATGAAGAGTATCTCATGGATAGTCAATTAAATGAGCTGAGCAAAGGGGAAAAGACCGGCAACAACCCAAACATATATAGGATCAGGTCCAAGAAGAAAGAAGGAAAGCCTGATGTTCCTAATCATCCTACCAGAGCAGAGAAGCCTGCTAAATACGTGGTAGATAGCAGCAAAGAAAATGAGGTACAAAAACCCCCACCAGTGGTCAAAGGTCTCGTCCTGGAAGTGAAGGAAATTCTGAAGCCCCCTCCCTTTTTCAATTTTGACCATAAAATTCAAAAGATTAGCATCCATGTACCCCTTTCTAAACTGGCCAAGCATGAAGATTTCAAAAGGAGCCTCTTTAAACTATTGCAGTCTGAACCTACATCTCATTCCATAGACTCAGTCAATTTGCAATATGAAAAACCAGTTGTCATATTAGGACCTTTGGTAGAAGATAGAGATGATTCCTCCCCTCCCTTCTACACTTCACTGAACATCCATGATAAGGTGTTGCATAACTACTTGATGGATTCAGGGGCATCTCACAATCTTATGCATAAGATTGTCATGGAAGAACTCGGGTTGGAAGCTACCAAAACCTACCACGACCTGTATTCTTTCGACTGCAGGAAGGTGAAGTGCCTTGGGGTTATCAAAGACCTAGTTGTGTCTCTGTTCCAACTACCAATGAAGAGTGTTGTCATGGATATCACAGTGGTTGATGTTCCCGCTAAGTTATGGATGTTCCCATCTGGATCTTGGATAAAGAGACCGGGGGGAACCTTGCAAATGGGCCTTTCATACGCCACCATTCTTGTGTTCGGGGGTGAAGAAAGGAGACTTTATAGGGAAGCACAACTCATGTACATCATCAATGATGAAGCAAACCCCACCAACCATCCTATTTTT
This sequence comes from Picea engelmannii, assembly GCA_009831015.1. Lineage (NCBI taxonomy): Eukaryota > Viridiplantae > Streptophyta > Pinopsida > Pinales > Pinaceae > Picea > Picea engelmannii. The sequence continues at coordinate 155,316 of ML793961.1, forward strand.
TCTTTTGACATTGATTTGGGATCCATCATATTGCAACTCACTGATGCTCCTGAAGCTCCTCTTGGAATCAGAAGGCAACCCATTACTTTTTGTGAAATCCCTTTCCCAACTACCTTTGTTTGGAAAATGTTCTTTGACGTAGCCTCTTCTAAGGAATGTGTTGGTGCTAGAGTGGTCCTTGTTTCACCTTGTCAAGAAGATGTGCCTTTGTCCTACAAACTAGAATTTGAAACTACCAACAATGTGGCAGAGTATGAGGCTCTTGCTTTGGGTTTAAGGGCTACAAAAGACATGGGGATTGAAGAGCTAGCAGTATTTGGGGATGCAGAACTAATTGTTCGTCAGTTCAAAAATATTTATCAAGCTAAGCACCCGAGGTTGAGGGCCTATAGAAATGAGGTGTGGGACCTAATAGACAATTTCTTCTTAGCTTTCAACATTTCATTTATTCCAAGA
>ML793961.1:191203-209870 GCA_009831015.1 Picea engelmannii
TTCTAATTGGTTGATAGAATTGAAGTGTTATTGCTCCCTTCACATCTTTCAATATGTAGAATTAATTACATAATCAATGAATTTCACCAATCACCACATCTAAATATAAAAAAGTTTTACTATGTATTTATCATTATGCATTATTAGATTTATATTATATTTATAATCTAATATATTATTTATTATTATATTTATATTATATTTATGAATATTATAGTTCCATTTAGCTTACGGTTCATTATATATTTTGAATAACAAACAACCCTCAATTATTATCTTTTGACAAAAAAATATTCATTACTTGTGCATTTAGTTATATTAAGTTTCATTGTTCAACATGTCTTTCCCAACTGACTGGGCAGGGACTGCGTTGCCATGCAATCCTTGTTGTAAAGTGCATCTTACTTAAGTTAGAAAGTTACTTTTTACACTCAACTTTATTGTAAAGTGCATGTTACTTAAGTTAGAAAGTTACTTTTTGCACTTTATTTTGTTGTGAAAGTGATTTTCACATATTTTATAAAAGTGGGTCATTTGAGTTATAAGAGTAAATTATTTGTAAAAGTGAGCTTATAGGACAAAATTAGATAGATATCGTGCTTTGGTTTACTAATGTTTAGGGGGACTTTGGTCCTCCTATCCAAGGATCTATGATTAGCTGTGTGCCCCAAATAGGGATGATGCACTCTACCACTGACCTTACTAAACCATGTTTTCCTAGGGTATCCCCCCAAAATTTTATTCACAGAAAAAAAGGACAAAGTTAGATAAGTAGGACATTTTTTTGACTTTTTACAGCTCAATGACCTCTTTATGCACTCATCACCACATTGGTCACCCTCCACCTACCGCATGACACCTTGGTTACCATTTTGGGTTTTTATGCCTTTCTTCAACACGCATAACCTTATCATTTAGAGTATGTTTTTAGTGTTGTTTTTTAAACTACCTATTTTTTTTTATCTCTCTCTATCTAGACAGTTAGTTTCTACTTTTGAAGCCATCTTACTTTCATATTCTATTGTAGATAATCCAAGTGAGATCCTGCTTAGCAATTCCAACTACTTCTCAAGGAAATTTTGTATGCAATATTTACTATGAAGTAAGGGATTTCACTGGGTTACCTTGGGAATAGAAGTTGCCCCCCTTTATACATTAAAGAGAGTTGAATTTGGTGATAGATGTGATGCAACACATGGACTAATAGGAATGTTAATATCCAATGATTTATAGTTTCACTTTTGAGGGATTTAGACCCCGGATGTAGCTTGGGAAATGTTGGAATTCGTGTTTAATAAACACAATGAGATTCATGTGCACCAACTTGAAAACAAATTAATTGCTTTGAATCCTAGTGATTTCTCTTGCATTGAGGATTTTCTATCTAAGTTTAAGACACTTAGGCTTTTACTTGCATAATGTAAGATAAAGAAGGAAGAGTATCTACTTATTATGTTATTCTTGTTAAGCTTGGAAATGCCTATTTTATTTTTGTATCTACTTTTAAATCCACCTAAGAAGCACTTATTAGTCAAGGGACTATTTACAAAACTCCCTCCTTTAAAGCATTTTGTGATTTTATGTTCATAGAGCAAGATAGGATCTACACCTTGGATTGCTTATCACTGCAAGTACATCTAACAAAAGTAAGGCCCAAGCATTCGAAGAAGGATCATCTTCACAAGAACAAACAAAACAAGGGTCTTCAATTCTCTTAGCTAGCTCCAACTCCAAATGGTGATAAATGAACTGACTCAAAAGACAATAAGAATGAGAGACATTACAATTTTTGTGAGCTAGATAGTCATAGAGTCTAAACGTTTCAAGAATATGAAAGCCTTGGAAGCAACAACAAAGAAGAAAAACATCACTTTGGATATGTCTTCTTCTAGTTATTCTTCTCATGGACATGCACTTTTTACATTCGATTTTTCTTTTAATGCAACATCTACTTCTTCTTTTAGTGAGTGGCTTCTTGATTCCAGAGCATCTTATCATATGGCTAAGGATACATCCATATTTTTTGTTCTTAGTGAATGTAACACCAAACAAATACGTGTTGGCGATGATAGATCTCTTAGAGTTATAGGGTTTGAAACAATTCAATTACATGATGGCCATTTTGATGTTGTACTATATGTTTCAAGTCTTTCTTGTAGCCTTTTATTAGTGTATCAAATCAGTCATTTAGTTGAAGGAAAACCATATAATTTTCACCTCAACAAGTTGTACTCGAGGATTTAAATAGCCCTGATCATATTTTAACAATTATAATCGTTGATGATATTACCAGGTTGTATAGATTTGAAAACTTTGGATCATCTTCTCTCCATTTGTTTTTATTTCTCATAGCGATGACATGATCAAACTTTGGCATGAGTAGTGTTAGCGCTCTGTAAATTCCCAGAGGTTGTCAGAGTAGAAGAAATTTACAAGAGGTAACTTTATCCAACCACTTCGAAACTGGAATCTAGCCCTACCAGCTTCAGAGAGGGATCTCTCTGTATGATTTAGCTATATTTTAACTTTAAGATATTAGGCTAGTTAAACAAAATAAGATTGACAAGGTTTGTTGTTGTTTTTGTTAAGTTGGTTGAAAAGGGTTCATGCCTCCATTGGGCTATGGGGTCTGTATTATAAAGATAGAAATCTAAAGAGAAATTAAAAGATTCTTTTCACAGGGCAAGATAATGCATTCATTGGATTCTTTAGCAGTAAAATGATGAATAACAGAAAAGATGAGAATATCAATTAAAGTAAAGAACCATTTAAGAATTTCTTCACTGTAATATCAGAAAGATAAACATTAAGATCTTTCAAAGTCGGAAATAGGGTATGCAAAGATAAATCCTGCAACATGCGCTACTTTAAAAGATTAGATTTAGAAAACAATATGATGACTGAGAGAGAAAAACATTTAACATAGAAAAGAATAACATCACCAATGAACAACACACGAGAATCCTGTGAAACGTCTCTTTATATTACTGGAAGATCTCTTGATAAAAATTACAGTCTTTCTGGCTTACAGGGCGTAAAGATCAACCCTTGGTACTTCAAAGTTTGAAGTATTTATAATAAGAAATTACATATGATCCTGTCATTAAAGATCAGGACGTGGAAATCTAAATTTAGCTAACTAGCTTAACAAGATACAAAAATTTAGGAACTGTTTGATGATGTGTTGAAATCTTCATGCTGATTTTGGGGTAAGCCGTTGGTGAGTCCTCTGCACGACCTCGTCTGATTGGATAGTTGACTGGGCTTGGGCACCTCATCTCCTACTCGATCAGATTGCATAACTCTTCCCATTGAAGGTTACTAGGAACGTTGACTTTGAGCAATCTTCGGTATACTTCATCCATCTCTCTATACTTGGCAAAAGTTGGTTTGATGATGAAAATGTATTGGATCTCGTGCTGTATGCTGATGTCTGACTGGAAAGATTCTAAGAACGCCTTGCCTGTGATACTGCCCTGTATTCCCGAGAATTTCGAACTATCTTTAGCCACGGTGGCTAGTTTCTTTTTATAATCAGAAAGTGTCATTAACTTGTCATTTATGACCCTTAAGCAAGGGAGGTATTTCTTCTGCAGAGCTTCAATTTTGCTGAAAAATCTTTGCACTCCTATGTCCATAGCCTGAACCTTTTTCTCCAGTTGTATCATCAATCCTCTCTTGGTCAGGACCCTCTTGACCTCGAGGATGGTTTCTGTCCTATCTTCAATTTTCAACTCCTCTAACTCTTCTCTGGTTTTTGAATTCAGGAATTTAATGATCTCAGTGGCTTCTGCGAGCATCTCTCCCAATTCTCCTCTTATCTTTTCAATCGTTTGCTTGCTTCTTTGCACCAGTTCGTTTTGCTCGAACATGATTTGTACCATAGGCCATATTTCACTTATGGATTTGGTGATATCCATCCAGACATTTTCCTTGACCTCAGCAAGTGTTTTGCCTGCCACTGTTTGCTTTTGAAGCTGTTGCAATTCCTGTTTGAGCTTGTCTGATGTTTGTTTCTCCTTGGAGTAGATGGCTTGGTAAGAAGACTTGAGTTCTTGAAGGTTCTCAACCTCCTTTTTAAGTCTGCTAATCTCAGTCTCTTGCAAATTCATCTCTTCCATGGATTTTTCCAGTTCTACAGTCTTCTCCAGAGCTGTCAATGGGCTTGCTGAGGGAATTTTTGCTGCAGATGTTGTGCTTACTCCTGTGAGTGGAATTGTGCTCAATGGAATGACCTCCATGGGGTTTGATTGTTCCTTCTCTTTCAATAACCTTTCCAGTTCTGCTTCCATCTCTTTCAACTGTGCATTCTGCTCATAATCAACCTGAGCATCTCATCCTTTTCCCCTTCTGTCTCAGCTATCTCCTTTGCCTGTGCATCTTCTGTTGGTGGCAGTTTCAACTGTTTCCTCAGAGATGTTATATCGACATTTTTCTTTTTAAGCATCTCCTCAACTGCTTTCACATTTGAGGGATCATACCCGATCTTGAGGACCAACTCTTCCAACGTCTTAATTCTGTTATCCTTTGCAAAGGATGATATCTTTTCTAATTTCAACTGTGTCTGGACATTGCTCAGAGATACCTGTAATTTAGTGGCCGCGGTAGAAGCATTTGCCAACGTGGAGAAAATTGATTCCCCAGTTTGCCTGTGCAGATCCATTTGATCAACAGGATGCACATCCCTAGTATGACACTCAAATGTTGCCCTTTTGTAATCAGTGATGGATTTCGGGTCCGACACCTGTGCCTGTAGAAAAGCCATGTGCATTCTACCCTTTTCTGTATCGAATGTAGACAACAGTCTGTGCTGTGCAGTTGAAGTCTGCTTCCAAAATTGAGCATATGTATTGTTGGTCAGCGTCTGATTTTTCTTTTTGATCAGGTCATACTTCTCAAAAACACTCAATTTTGGTCCTCCTTTACTCGGTTGGTTGACTAGTGGAGTACTCGTGGGCTTCTTAGGCCCAACGGTAGACATGATTTACTTGTTGCTTGTGCTCAGAAGTGATCGATCATCTTTCATAGTTGCAGTGGATGGGATTTCCTTCTCACTAGTCATGTCAGGTGTAAGACTGGTTTTTGGCCTTTTGGTGTGTAATTGGAAATCTTCAGCCGAGACTTTGGAGACTGAAGGTGAAGTATCCTTCCCGGGTCTTTTCTCCTTAGAGACATGTGGTGTAGTAGTCTGCGAGATGATAACCGAAGGGTCCTGTTGTTCTGTCTCAACTAGAGTGTTCGGCTCCCATTCAGTTTGATTTGCGAACTTCTCTATCTCAGGCTTGGGTGTATGAACATATCGGACATTTTTGTTTTTGATCCTCATCTCAGAACTTATCCCGCATAGATCATAGTGCCAAGTGAAACTAACAAAAAACTTCATTTCCCTCAACAGTCTGTCTGCTTCCTCCCTGACACTTCAGCTATTACAACTGAAAGACCCTATTTTCCCTTTAATTCTAAGTTGTTGTTTCTTTTTCAGAGACACAAAATGTATGTCATCTGAGTTAATCATTTGCCTTATGTATTCCAGGGCAAAAATCCTCACGAGTAGATACTTGGGCAATTTGTATGGAGCCAACTCGCATCCATATACTCTGATCTCGGTGTGATTTTGGTAAAGGTACCAGTCTCCAGTCTTTGAAAGGTTAGAGAGGTGTAAAATCCTCTGAATCTCCTCATTTATCCTTGGTTCAGGTCTGCCACTGAGCATGCTCACCACAGGATAGTAGAATTGCTCAATAAACTATTTGAAACTGAACTCGGTTGAATTTTGTTTGAGAAGTGAAGTCCAAGCTGTTACCACTTGCGGCTTCCTGTCTGTGTCCATTTTCTGCATTGAAAAGGAGAACCTGTCTGCTTGAAAGAAAGTGAACATGTAGGCCAGTATTGAAGAATACCGGAACATGCCTTCTGAGGCGAAATTCAAGAATTGCTCGTGAATATTGTCCGCCAGGAAAGTGTTGTAGTCGAATTGTGTGGTGGGTCTTTCTTCTATAGAGAAAATGGACAGAAAACCCAATATGGGTTCATCCACCCATTGGTCGGAAAAATATCCCAGCAGAGCACAGAGCGATGAAATGATTTGGTTTCCTTTTACTGAGAACAAGGAGGAAGGGTACGGGGGATTTGTCTTGGGGAGCTGGGCAACCTGAGGGAGGAAAAGCTCGAAAATCTGAGCTCTCTAAGGGAATGATAGCTTCTGGTATAGCTCCGTGATGACTTCGAGGTTGAAAGGGGAGATGGATTCGATTCTTGGTATCTACATCATTTGATCAATGGCCTCCGGTGTGATGAAGAACAGGGTTTCTCCTGATGAAGATACTATGGCTCTCTGGTCGGGGAGGTAATGAGCCTGGCACTTGAGGGCGAACTCAGGGAAATGGTGGACCTGGGGGAAAAGATACAGGGGAAGGTTGGATTCCCAGAGCCCAATTTCGTTGCTCTGGTTTAAGAAAACATCTTTTAGCCATGACTGCAAATTCGCGAAGTCAAATTCACACCTAGTGTTTGCGATTAAATGATATTTGTCGGCCAAATGAATCCTGTCGAGGTCGACAGGAGGCGGGAGGAAAGGATTTTCCTCGGCTTCTGCTCTCTTTGATTTTGGCGCCATCACTGTGAAAATACCTACAAATCAAACAAAACGTTAGTGGGGATGACTGTGGCTTTGGATGGTTGATTGAAACGGAGGTAAGACAGGGATAATTTCTCTGGTGTGAGGACAAAGTAAGCAATGGGGGAATGAACAAAAAAATGGTTTTGAGCAAAAGGATACCCATTGGACATGGGGGACAGATCAACAAGTTAACGGATAAGTTAGCCAGTAATAAATTGCCAACGGGTCTTTTGGAGCGTGAGATGGCAGGTAACAATGAATGACGAATATGACCGGGTGACGTGGCAGGTGTTGATTGGGAAGTGACCATGGCGAAGGGACTTGTAACGGGTGAACAGAGGGGAGTGGACTGACAAAGTTATGAGATGTGACCCTTAGGGAACAAGTGGAAAATAATGTCATGAGGTGATAGGGAATATGTCAGAAAGCGATAAGCGATACATAGTGGGAGTCTGGACCAATGGATCTCTGTCACGTAGAGAAGGGGGCCCGCTAGAGAAATCACTACATTCCAGACCCCCCCTCATCGTTAAAGGCAGACCGGTCAGGGGGGTCCAAAAAGAATCATCAACCATCCATCGATGCGCCTGCCGCTGGACCGTAGATCCGAGCGTGACGTTTAACCAACATTCCGAACCCCCCCCCACTATTAAAAGCAGAACGGTCGGGGAGGTCCGGAATTGAATCTCGACCATGGATCTAAGCGTCGACGCCTCAGCCGTTCAGATGCGTGCCTATGTTATACATGATTCCGGACCCCCCCCCCTACCGTTAAAGGTAGAACGGTCAGGGGGTCCGAAAAGACTTATCAACCGTAGATTTGGGCACTCACACCTCAGTCGTTCATCTGTGCGTTGTCTTTAATCTGTGAGCGCAAACTCATTTTTGATTTGAAAACTTAGGATAAACATTTTAATTGGGTTTGTCCAAGCTTTCCCTGTTTTTATCACCATGGGGGTTAGACATCAAACCTTTAAAACATCAAAGATATGGTTCAATATCAATCATCATACCTGTTTTATTGAAATAAAGCAAACTACCCTATGCTCTAACCTAATTACCTATGACATTTAGCCTAGATTAAACTGTTGGACTAAGAAATTACTCTATCCTAGGGTTATTTGACCAAGATTAGGCAGTTTGGTCAAATTTATTCACTAACTAACCTAATTCGCTTGGCTAAGATTAAACAGTTTAGCCAAGCTTATTCACTACTCCTATCAACATCAATTTAAAGGACTTGGCCATGTTTAAATTGTATGAACCAAGTCACTGTTATTGCATGGGGCTTTATCCAATTTCTTTTATGCCCTCTTTTATTCTTTTTCTTTCTTTTCTTTTTCTTTTTTCTCAAATTATTTGCAGAATGAAAAATCATTTGACAACCAAAACAATATAAGGATAAAAAATTTCAGTCACCAGTTGATCCTATAAATTATAGGGTTATAATAGAGGCTCCACCTAGGGATGGTACTCTCCTTGTGAAGTGCCAAGAATCTTGTTTTCTGATGTTCTGAAAAACTTTCTCCACAGCTGCCTTTGTTGTATGATTTGTTTTATTTTTGAAAATTTGATGACAATGTTCAGTGGCTTAGGGCCTTCTCTGCGGGCTTCAATCATCTGATTCAATTTATTCACTCAAAACTTGTAAGCAAAATGAAATGATTTGTACAATGGAAAGGTGTGACTGAAAGGTCCCTACTGAGGAGGTGAATAGTGCTTCAGCATTTTTCCATTCACAGGTCCTCCTGGCAGATTGGTCCCATCGCTGTTGTTGAGAAGGAAAGCATTATTTCCTTTGAATGCGTGAATTATATAAGGTCCCTTCCATAGACTGTCGAATTTGCCATGCTTCCCCTTATCTTCATTTCATGCATCCCATATCAGAACTAGGTCACCTAGCTCAAAGTCGTCTTCTTTAGTTCTTTTATCAAAGATCCTTTTTATGCTCTCCTGGACAACCCAAGTTTTGTTGTATACTTCTTCTCTGGACTGCTGCAAGTGAATCATCTGGTTTATCCTTCTTTGGGAGTCGTTCGACTTGGCTTGCATCTCTTGCAGCAGTTTCATGATAGTAATCCCTAAGGAGGTAGGAAAAACTGCTTCAGTGCCATAGACCAACTGATATGGAGACATACCAATTGACCTCTTGGTGGTCAGTCTGTCGGCCCACAATGCGAAGACCAGCTTGTTATGCCATGACTTTTTGTTTTCTTGCAACGTCTTCTTAATAATGTTCACCAGGGTTTTATTGGATGACTCCGCCAGCCCATTTCCCTGAGGGTAATAAGCTGTGGAATGTCCCAAACCAATATGATACTGGTTGCAAAAATCTATGAGCTTCTTAGATCAGAAAGCAGCTGCATTGTCAATTATAATCTTTCTAGGACAACCAAAACGAGACAAGATATTATTTTCTAGAAATTTAATAATGACAGAATCAATAGCTTGCCTGCTTGGTACAACTTCGATCCATTTTGTGAAATAGTCCGTAGTAGTGAGAATCCACCTGTGTTGGCCTGAAGAGGGAGGATGTATTTCTCCGATAAAGTCTAATCCCCATTGTTGGAAAGGAGCTTCAACAAAGATTGGTTTCAGGGGCAAAGGAAGGAGTTTCCTTTTTCCCTCGAACACTCGACATTTATGACACGAAGTCACTTTCTGATGCACATCGGCGAATAGTGTAGGCCAATAGAACCCAACTCTGAGAATTTTATTAGCTGTGGTCTTCCAGCTCAGATGACCGCCACAGTCTCCTACATGAAAATCCTGCAATACTTTGTCAGCTTCATCCTTTAACAAATAATTCAACAAAATACCTCCAGGATAGTTTGGTCATCTAAACTATTGATCCTTATAGCAACTATGTAAGCAAAATACAACGACTAGTCTTCCTCTCATTTTATTGTACGGATGCTGTTTGTTTCGGCTATTTTCTCGAAAATCATTACGAGGACAATTTTGATAAACGCACGTCTAGGCACACCTCATCCCCTTTGCATCTCGTTCATAGTGATTTGTGTGGTCTACTTCTTTCTTTGGGTTAAAGTGCTTCTTCACCTACATTGATGACTTCTCCAAGTGCACTTGGGTTTATTTCTTAAAACTCAAGAGTGAATTTTTAATATCTTTTTGACCTACAAGCCCCTTGTAGAAAATAATCTAAACATCAATTTTAGAAGTTAAGAACAAATAATGGGGGTTAATATGTTAACAACAAATTTACAACTCATTGCATTACACATGGAATTATAATGCAACATATGTTTCCCTACACACCATAACAAAATGGTGTTGTTGAGAGAAAGAATCACATATTAAAAGAAATGGCATATTGTATGATCCAATTTAAGAGATTATATCCTCATTTTTTGGGGGAAGTTGTTACTTGTCGAAATTACCTACTTAATTGCACTCTCACAAAGGATTTACAAGATATAATTCTCGAAGAAGCATGGACTCACATTAAACCAAACACAAGCCACTTCAATGTGTTTGGTAGTGAAGTATGGGCTCTCATTCCTTACGAGAAAAGAAAAGAAATACAACCTAAGAATGAGAAATGTATTTTTGTTGGATACTTTGAAGATGTAAAAGGTTATAGAAGTTGTTGGGCTATAGAATGATGAAAATAAGATGTTGAACTCTATAACTCACTTAAAATTGTTAACACAGGATCGTGAAAACTTGTGAGTTGCTATGCAGTGTATATGCAAAACTACATAAGTATAATATATTCAAAATACTTATGATGTAGTATCATGGTAAATGATCAACTATGGGTGGAGTGTTCTAACTTCTCTCCAAATGGCCCGTGGTAATGGTTTTAACCTCCATCTCTTCTTGCAATTACCAGAAGCCAGATAGGGGTAGGACCAAGTCCTAGTGAAATGAGGGGTTGGCAGAATGAGAAGTGATTGTTCAAATATAAAAAATAAATAAATAAATACAACATTAACCACCATACTCATAGAGATTCATATCATTGAATAAAAACAAGCATGAAAATGCATCAGTTGAAAATATTACTAGAAACAAAAGTGTTGCTAATATAAAACTAATAAAAAGCAATTAAACTATGGCAAGAATGTAAAAAAACTCATAAACAAAAACATAAACGACAATGACAAAACAAGGATTCTTGTGACCTCCCCTTGCATGGGCCCTACCCAATAAGTTCTTAGAATCTTGTAGAATGCTTAGGGAAACAAAACTAAGATCAACTCCACATTCCTCTATTCAAAACAAAAATATTGCATATTGGAGTAATAAAGAAATTTGCCTCTTGAAACAACTCAAACTAGTTTGTCACGAAGGAACAAAATCATAATGAAAAGTTGGGAACATAACTCTACTAATTTAGTGTATATAAACATTGAAATTGCACTAGATATTTCTAACTAACTTGATTAATCAAATCTTTGATTGATTGGAGACTATCTACCTAATTGTCCCTCTAACCAATGTAGCTGAGCTCTAGAGGTTTATTCTTCCTTGTCTAAATAGATCAAATTTAAAAATACAATTGAGATTTGGAGGGATCAAACTACTTCACAAGTTAATTGTTCTCTCCTACCATTGGAAGTTTGTTGGTCACCTTCATAAATGGTTAGGACGAGATCCCTTGATTTTCGCATTCCCTACTCCTTCAATGAAAAGTGGTTAGAGTATTGAAGATGGGGCAGATATTAAAGGGTTGAATCCCCTATTATGCATTGTCACGAGATCCTAAGTCCTTAACCATTGTTGCAATTAAACCTTTTGCTTGTCGATCAACATTAGTCCACACAATTTAAACCACATAATTGACTCAAAAATACTTAAGACATTACAGTCCCTTTAAAACAAGCCAAGCATATTCATTTAATTAAACACATGTCAACCTCATCTAGTTTGGCCATTGAAAAAAGAGTGCTTAGGAAATTCTTAGAACTACGAGGAAAATATATAACTAATTTGTGACAAAAGGATGGGCTGATGGAAATACCGTGTTGGAATTGATGTCAACATGAAGACAAGAAGTACCATAGTGGACTATGACATGGAACTGCAGTAAAAGCTTTAGGAATATCGAGTTACAGGAACATAATGGACTACCAGAATACAAGGGATCACCTACCTGGTTGAGTGCTTTGAAAGAATGAAATTCTTTGTTTAACAATTAAAACTTGGGATCTTTGGATGACAGAAACTCTCGGCCACTCAAACTGCGAGTCGAGTCTGAAAGGAAATGGGTCAAGTTGAGTCAGACAAGGATGAATCGGGAAGATGCGGCAAGTCGGGTTGGAGACAATGCAAGTTGACCAAGTCAAAATGACTCAAGTCGAATTTATCCAAGTCAAAATTCATCCTAGTCAAAATTTGTCCAAGGGAAATGGGTCAAGTCGAGTAGGATAAGGATGAGTAAGGAAAACACAACAAGTTGGGTTGGAGAGAACGGAAGTCGAAATTCATCCAAGTCGAAATGTTATCCAGGTTGAGTCGACTGAGGGGTGTTTGTCACTCGAAAGGGGGAAGGAAATTCGACCAAAAGGGAATCCAGGTCGAATTTGTTTAGTGACCAACAGCTAGAAGGAATGTTTGAGGGTGAATTTACTCACCAACAATGTCAGAAAGAATGCTTTGAAAGAATGAAAATGAAAGAATGAGACAATTTCAATTACTACACTAGTCAAGTCGAGTTGTCCTGGGGATTGTATATTATGTTGAGACAGGATCGTGATGAACATAATGAATACTAGCAAGTCTCCCTCTTGAATACTTTTGTATGCACTATCATTTTAGAGTGTAGTCGAAGGGAAAATTGTGGATGCAACACCAAGAATCCTTGAGTCTATCAGATGAACATGGTAGTCGATATTTCGTAGCAAGTTTTGGTCATCATTTTTGTCAGGTCGAAGTTGGATGACCCTTCAAATCCAAACAATTTCCAGCAGCCACCAATGGTTAGATCCACTCATGCAGTCAATTTTAGAATAAATTTTCATTGATGTCAAGGGTTAGCAAGTGATCAAATGCATGTCAAAGGTTAGCAAATGATTAAATATACATGTGATGTTGGTATCACTTTAATAAATACAAAAGTGGAAAAGTTAAATGGAAACTTTGTTTAAAAGAAAAGTGGAAATGAAAGTGGACTAAATATAAATATGACTTTAATAAATACCAAAAGTTGAGAAATTAGGTGGAAGTGGAGTTTACATAAAAGAGGAGTAAATATGGAAGTGGAATAAAGAAAAAGGTAAGAGTGAAATTGGATTAAAGAAAAATGTAAAAGAGAAAGTGGAGTTAAAGAAAGGGGGAAAAGTGAAAGAGCACATGGTATTTGCACACCATGGTGGTATTTAGCTAAGGTAAGGTAAAAAGTGAATTAAATCATGATAGCCAAAATCTATTGACCCAATTGAAAACATGGCTATATGATCTAAAAGGCACAATGGTTCATTGACATTGTCTTAATTAAAATAGTACGATTAATATCTTATATTGAAAAGACACATACTTATAATGAAGATATAGATTCATATATTGAAGAGGTGCAATTGTTCAGTTGTACATGACCATTGGAAGACTATATAAATGAAAATTCTTGTTGAAAGAGGGAGTGTCTCTGTGCTTGAAATCTAAAGATCAATAACAGAGTTAGAGGCCAAGAAAGTAAATGAGGATATGCAACACAATCCAAAGAAGATTATGAAGATTGAAGTACTTATAATAAAAAGGGAGATTGGGTGGTACTAGGACAGGTTGGAGCATGCAAAGGAGGTTGTATCCTTCTTCCAGTTGAAGCTCGTAAACCAAGGTGTTGCAACATATTTTTAGTTATAGTTGATGAAACTATGGAGTTGGTGCTTCCCTCCAGTTTGTGCTGGTACTATCTAGGGGGTTGCAACCTCCTTCTAGTCGCTGCTAGTAAAACAGGGAATTGGTGTTTCCTTTGAGTTGGAGTTCATAAATGAAATGTAATTTTTATTGAAAATAAGAAGAACATTTTTGAAGTTGGGTTTTCCACGTTTAAATTTTGTGTAGTGTACCTTTTTGTTGATCACTTGTTTTGATTTGATAAAATTAATAATTAAGTGGTTTTAAATTGTTGAAAAAGGATAATATTGATTCACCCTCCACCTTTCAATATTAAAAGGTATTCTAACAATTGGTATCAGATCGGGTTCCTTCATCACAGTCTAATCACTGGAAGGAAGATTCTAAGAAACCACAATGGATCAACAAGAAGGGATGTCCTCAAATAGAACTCCATTATTCAAAGGAGATAACTATGCATTTTAGAGTATAAGAATGAGAAGTTACCTAATGACACTGGAATGTGATGTCTGGCTATCAATGATAAAGGGTTACGATGTACCAGAAACTGCTCCTTCAGACAAAACTGCAGAGAAACTCTGCAATGATAATTCAAGAGCTATAAATACAATTGTGGGTGGATTAACAAATAATGTATTTGTCAAAGTCATGCATTATAAATCAACAAAAGAGATATGGAACAAAATGCAAATCATCTATGAAGGAGATGCCAAAGTCAAGTGAGCAAAGCTTCAAACGTATAGAGGATAGTTTGAAAGCTTGAAGATGAAAGAAGAAGAAAACATTGCAAAATATCTTCCAAGAGTAAATGAAATTGCTAACACAATAAGAAGAGTAGGAGAAGAATTAGATGACAAAATAGTAGTCCAAAAGGTACTAAGATCACTCCCAATGAGATATGATCTCAAAGTATTTACCTTGGAAGATCGAGAGAATCTTGACAAATTCACAATGGATTAACTACATGGGATTATCACAGCCTATGAAATGAGAACAGGACAAGAAAAACCTTCGAAAGGTGAAACAACCTTCAAAGTCTCAAAAGAACTAAAAGCCATGAACATGTATCGAATGAAATCAACTCAGACAAATCTGCTGAGGAAGAAGCAAACTTCACTAAGAAACTTAAGAAAGGATCTGGCAAATACAAAGGGAAGTAACCTTTCAAATGCTTCAACTGTGGAAAAATTGGACACTTTGCTTCCAAGTGTCCTCATCCCAAGGAAAACGATAGTGATGATGAAGAAGCTTACAATCAGAAAGAATATAAAAAGAGTAAATCCCAATACAAAAAGAAATTCTATAAGAAAAAGAAAAACTTTTATTCTAGAGAAGATAATAGCTCATCTGACATGAGTGAAGATAATGATACATAGGTTATATTTATGGAAATATAAATTGAAATTGATATTACTAAAGATAATAATTATGAAAATGAAGAAATTGCAGAGCTTAAGGAGAACTCATTAGTGCCCTAAAAAAACTAAGAATATATAGAAGGAAGAACAAATCATTAAAAGAACAATTGTTAGATTACAAGGAAAAACAAAAATCAAGAGAAGAAGAAGTTTCAAAAAGCATCAAGAAAACATAACAAATCATTGTTGATTTAAAAACTCAACTACAAGAAGCTAAAAGAATTGAAGAAATCTTAAGTAAATGACTTAATGACAAGGAACAAAACTATGAAAAATTAGAGGATGAAATAGTTCTTCTAAGAAGGAAACTTGGAAAAGGTACTAACCTTTCAAAGTTTGAAAGTAGTTCAAAAGTCTTGGATGACATCCTTAACAATCAATGACCATCAAGTAATAAGGCTGGACTGGGTTATGTTAACAAGGAAACTAATAAAGACTTAAAATCTGAAATACAAAAAAATGATAAAAATCCAAAGACTTGTGCAGTTGTCCTTCAGAGCTCCTTCAAAAGAGAAGAGAACCATATCAAGACTGGATCTACTCAACAAAGATCTGCACTCTCTCCAAAAAGAAATGAGTACAAAAGAAATACTACTCCAAGATGAACTCCTCCAAAAAGGTATAAACAACTCTTTCTTGGCTACTGTTTTTCTTGTCATAATTGTGGGCATCAAGCATTATATTGTAAAGCTTATAAAAAGAACTATCATAAAAGTGTTGAAGGATATGGCCATAGGAACAACTAGTCTAGTAGCAATCAAAGGATTATAAACTATAATTCATTTTCTCCACTAATAGATTACAACATCGAATGTTACAAATGTAACAATTATGGTCATAGAGCTAGTAATTGCAAATTATTAGAATCTACCATGAAGACCAATACTTCAATTTCTCTAAAAGAAAAGCATAAGAAGATATGGAAAGAAAAACAAAAGTAAACAAAATGTAAGGTAGCATTGTATGCCAAAGATAAAAGAAGTCAATGGTATGTCGACACTGGGTCTTCAAAACATATGACAGGAGATCAAAACAAATTCCTCATCCTGAAAAATGAGTATGAAATGTTACATTTGGAGATGATCTCTCTGCCAAAATACTTGGTAAGGAGATAGTCAGTCTGGGAAATGACATAACTAAAGCATAAAATTTCCTATTAGTTGAAATTTTGAAACTTAATCTACTTAGTGTGAGCCAAACATGTGATCAAGGACACATTTTCATTTTTTACTCTAAAAAATGTGAGATTAGAAAAGAAGACTTTGGAAAATTAGTAGCTACTTCAACAAGGACACTAGGCGATGTTTATATCTTAAATACAGAAAAAGAAGAAAAATGTTACATGAGTCAAATAGATGAAAATTGGCTATGGCATGCAAGATTGGGACACATAATTTTTGATAATATGGTAAAAGTAAGTAACAAGGAAGTTGTGAGAGGTATGTTGAAAATTATAAAACCTTCAAACACCGTTTGTAAGCACTGCCAACATGGGAAGCAGACAAAAGTAAGATTCAAGATGAAAGAGTATTCTACCTCAAAACCATTAGAACTGGTTCATATTGACCTATGTGGGCCAACAAGAACAAAGTGTATACAAGGAGAATATTATTTTATTTTAATCATTGATGACAATACTAGAATGACTTGGGTGTGTTTTCTTAAAGAAAAATAAGAAACTTTGGAAAAAATTAAAGCTTTCAAAGCACTGGCTGAAAATGAGATTGATCTCAAAATCAAGTGTCTCGGGTCAGACAATGGAGGGGAATTTATTTCCAACAAATTCAATGAGTTTTGTGAAACTCATGGAATCAAAAGACACTTTTATGCTCCAAGAACTCCTAAACAAAATGGAGTTGTTGAAAGGAAAAATAGAACTGTTCAAGAGGCAACCAAAACTATGCTAAATGAAGCCAAGCTACCGGATATATATTGGAGAGAAGCAGTGTATACAACTATATACATACTTAACAGAGGACAACTTTGAGTTAGCTATGAAAAAACACCATATGCGTTATGGTATGACAAGCCAACATCAGTTAAGCACTTCAAAGTTTTTGGGAGCAAATGCTACATAAAGAGACATGATGATAATCTAGGAAAATTTGATTCCAGAATCGATGATAGCATGTTTCTTGGTTACTCATCCACCAAAAATTCCTACAAATGTTATAATCTAAGGCTACATAAGATCGTGGAAAGTGCAAATGTAAAAGTGGATGATCTAAAAACAAGAGGGATCAAATCTCAAGTTGATCCACAAATTAATGAAATAATAAGAGATGATGATGATGATGAAAGTATAGATATACAAGAGGAAGAATCATAACGTGAAGAAGAAAAGGAAGAAGAAGAATTACAAGAAAACACAGAAGAAGAGTCACCAAGACAAGATACAAAAGCACCATCAAGGAGAGTACAAAGAGGTCATCCAAAAAGTCTAATCCTTGGTAATAAAAGTGTTGGAGTTGAAACAAAAAGAAAACTAATGTACACCATAGAACAAGCCTTGCTATCCTCAATAGAACCCAACACATTTGCAGAGGCTAGTAAAGATGAAGACTGGATCAAAGCCATGAATGAAGAGTTAGATCAAATAGAGAAAAAACTAGACCTAGGAACTTGTCCCAAGACCAAAAAATAAAAATGTGCTAGGGACCAAGTGTATTTTTAAAAATAAATTTAATGAAAATGGTCAATTTATAAGAAATAAAGCAAGATTGGTGTGCAAAGGGTATACACAAGTAGAAGGGATTGACTTTGAGGAAACCTTTGCTCCAGTTGCAGGAATGGAAGCCATCATATTATTTCTAGCATACTCATGCTTTAAGAATTTTAAAGTCTATCATATGGGTGTAAATTCTACATTTTTGAAGGGAGACCTAAAAGAAGAAGTCTACACAGAGCAGCCATAAGGATTTGAACAAACAAGAAAAGAAGAACAAGTGTATAGATTGAAGAAGGCACTCTACGGCCTTAAAGAAGCACCCAGAGCATGGTATGCAAGACTGGATAAGTACCTGCTACAACAAGGATTCAAAAGAGGCATGTCTAATGACAATATCTATCTTAGAATTGAGAAAGACAGTTTGTTAGCCAAAGTGGTCTATGTGGATGACATCATATTTGGTTGCAACAATGATGAATCAAGTCATAAATTTGCTCAAGAAATGTCAAAAGAGTTTGAAATGTCTATTATTGGAGAGATAACTTTCTTCCTTGGACTTCAAATCTTTCATCCACCGAAAGGAATGTTTATTAGTGATCCCAAATACCTGAAAGAGATACTTTACAAGTTTGGAATGGCTAAAAGTGCACCTGTTAGCACTCCAATGACAACTAGTTGCAAACTCAACAAAGAAGATAAGTCACCTTTTGTAGATTCAACTCTCTACATATCTATGGTTGGTAGTCTACTATATTTGAGTGCATCCAGACTTGATATCATGCAGGCAGTAGGAATGGTGGCAAGATTTCAATCCTCTCCCAAGGAATCACATCTTATGGCTGTCAAGAGAATATTTAGATATCTTAGGGGCACTTCATACTTTGGCTTATGGTATCCAAGGAATAAAGGATTTGAACTAATTGCCTACACATATATTGATTGGGCTGGTAGTGTGGATGACAAAAAGAGCACTAGTGGAAATGCATTTTTTTTAGGGGAATGTCTAGTCTCATGGTCAAGTAGAAAACAACCATCAATTTCACTATCTACAACAGAGGTTGAATATATTATAGTTGTTGAATGTTGCACTCAAATCTTATGGATGATACAAACATTGGATGATATTAAAATTGAATGTAA
>ML793961.1:244381-256852 GCA_009831015.1 Picea engelmannii
AAACCAAAAAGATGAGGAAACATAAGGGAAAAAGCATGGAAAGTGGTAAGTATGGATGGGAATGGTATGATTACCCTTCAAGGAGACCCACTATTAGAAACCCTTTTCTCGAGGGTGACCCACTTACTGGGAAACCAAGTCAACCAATAAGGTGAAATGAGACAAAAGGTATGATTTCCAAGCAAACATTTTCATAATCAATAAAGGACTCTTTGCAACATGCTCAAATGATTCAATTATTAAAATGACACTTACCACGAGACCAGAATTGTTACCTCACAAAGCAAGACATCTTGTCCTCTGTGGGCCAAGCTAGTGTGGTGGACGTTGTTGTTGTTGTTGTTGATTGGTGGTGATATGTGGTAAGAGGAGGGGATTTGTTCGCTCATCTAGCTCTAAGCACTTCATGTCTTCAAACTGCGGGCCTTGAGACATCATCTCCCTAGTTACCCCTAGCCTAGGGGGGTAACACGGTAGTAAACTCAAATGATGAATTTTATCATAAAATTGTGCTATAAAAAGGGTGCATGTGTGATTGATGTTTTGTCCTAACTTTTACTCTTCAACCTAGATTTACAAAACTCAAAAGAGTCTCATTTAAAAGCTTACAAAGATTATCAATCTAATAGATATAAAACAAAAACAATAAAATAAAGGATGAAATTGAAATAATGATGATAATAATAGTCATGTTTGAAGAACAATGCATAAAACTTACCATGATTGATTATTTTGGTCAAGTCATTTTCTGTTGGTCATGGCATTATCGTATGAAGGTCTAATATACAAGCATGTACCGTGGAGAAATCTTTGTACTTGAGAAAGGAAAACATAACCATAGCATGAATTGTCAAGCAAATAAATATCCCTTGAAGCATTGAAGAGCCTATTTTATGAAGAATTTGACATATGTTCATAGCATGGCAATCTTAAAATTTCATTTAATTTTGCTTTATTTTTTTCTAGGTTACATTGTCGGGGGGAAACCCCTGAGTACTTTCCCTCATTTTGAGGATGGTACCCAGGGTAAACCCTAGAACCTCCAGGGCATAAGGTCGATCAACGATAAGGCTCAAAGCCATTACAACAATATACTCGTTATGAGCTCAACATGTCACTTGCGGGAATTGAACCTGGGCAAAGAGGATAATAATCATTCCTCCCAACCACTCAAGCTAAACCCAATTAACACCATTAAATATTGCTTTATGGATGATGTCTTGAAGTTTTATGCATATCTATTTTAGGCTATACTCTCTTTCATTTCCTTCAGGATAATCAAAACCTACCCCATGCTTGAATGATGTGCTTATGTAGGGAAGGAATGTACCATTAGCTAGTGAATGGAAAAAGAAAATGATGGATCAAAATTTGAAGAACTGGTTTTGGGAACATTGCATTGGATGTACACAAAGAGAAGTTGGTCAACAAAAGATTCAAAGGATATCTTACGAGATGCATGTTATAGGAAATAAGTCATTGGAGCAAGCATTCATGCCCTCAAACCCAAGTATTCTTGTAGACCCTACAGTAAAATATATCGTATTTGGTATGTGCATTCAAAAGAAAACCTTAGCACCAGGGGGTAATCAATCAATAATCAAGATAGTCTGAGACAACCAAGTACTTAATCAGTACAAACAAATTGCTTATCTGTCTAGTTTCCCATATAAATTATCTTTTCTTCTAGATACTTTTGAGCATTGGTTTTTTGATGATACATGTTTACTTCTAATTTGGAATGCGGTGTATAACAACTTTAACATCATGATTTTTGAGTAACTTCTTACTCATGATTCATTTTATGCTCATTAAAAATTGATGGTTTGCATCACAATCATTTGTTTCCTGTTTTAACTTAATTTTATCAGTCCATACTTTCCTTCTCCTACAATATTCCTCATAAATATGTTGTGGGTTTGAGCTCACTTTTTTTTTTTTTTTTGCATTTTAATTTTCTTGGTTGGTCCTCCTTTGATCTTTTAAGAAGATTCCTAGCATGGCTTGAGCATTGATTTTCATTGGATTTATGTAATTTTCACTCTCATATCCTCCTTGCTTTTGAGCTCGGTAATATATTTGGCACAACTAAGTGAAGGCCAAGAAAATCTTATAAGTTGTTCATTGTAGAAGGAGAAACTTAGCCATCTAGAAAGACAATGAAGATGGCCCAAGCATGTAGATCCACCTCTTAGAATCAAACACCATCCTTTCTTGCCTATTAGAATTGCATTATGATCTTTATTTCAATTTTTGTTTTCTTTGGGGTTTCAACTTACATATCTCTTATGTCTGGCAACAATTTTAACCTTGCATGGTTTGTTTGCTTGCTAACATGCTTTGTAGCTCTCATGATGGGTTAAGTGTGAGGCCTTGTAAAAGCAAGAACACTTGCTAATCTTTGTAATCTTGCATTTTACTTCCTATTCATGTTGTAAACAAAGAAGTTATGAATAAATGTTCCACACTACCTAAAAGTTAAAACAATGGTGGAATTGGGGCTTCCCCAAATAACTATGTTCGAGAAGATATTGAAAATTTAGTTAAGTGGTGATTCAACCAACCTAAAGATATCATCCATTCACATTAAAGGAGCACAACACGTGGAGGGTTTTTAGGCAAACATCCAAGGTTTAAAAATCTTTCAGGACATATCCTTATTCAAGCATGGCCAATCCGTTCCTAATAATAAATAGTTATCCCTCAAAGCATGCATAAACCACTACTTCCCCTATCCATTGTTTAATTGTTTTTAAAAGGGATTGGGAAAGGAAGTCAGTTTATAAAGGGGACATGTAGATACTTTTACCAACAATATAGACACTCGTTGGTAGTGAAGAAAGGTTTGTGAAGCTAATATGACTCCACTTGGGATATGGATGCTCGCAAGTAGTGGAGCAACACTGCAAAAAAGTGGAATGATCTACTTGCTAAAAATATTTAACTTTGTTCAAAACAAAATACTATGATTATCATTGTTACTTGAAACATCGGGTAAAGCTTTAAAGGAAATCAACTCCATACTTTATATCTTCAAGAAAGGCTACTAAATCATTGAAGTCGTATGAATAGGGTACTCTAGATTCATGTTACAAGTGGAGGACCTAAATAATACATTTATTTGAATTCCAAGGTATAACTCTTCCTAGAATTTTGGCTTCTTATCAAAAAATGTGATTGAATAAGTAATGTTTCAGAGATTCGTTGATTCCCTAAGTGTGTTTCCATTTACCGAGCCCTCAAAACCCCCCCTAAGTTTTGGGCAAAACTTGGGGCCCCACTTTTTTTGTCATTGGTCAAGATATGCTTCTTTGTTTTGGGCAACACATTGACCTTGTTTCCTTATTGCCTTGTTGCATTGATTCTTTCTTTTAGATGGTAAAGTTAAATGAGCTTTCATATTTCACTTGTTTGGTTTTGATTTGGTTCTTTTCTTGGGCTTTCTTTCTCTTTGAGTCTTTGTTTTCTTTCTCAATCTTCTTTTGTTCAAACTCATATGGTCCTTAATTTCTAGATCAAGTCTAATCCTCAAATCAGGCCCCCTTATTTACTTTGACTCCTTTCACACATTGTTATCTTTGAACTATCCTTTGATTTTGTTTGTTCGAACCTTTCTTTCACCGCAATCCCTTGATCCACCTGACTTGGCAATCAACCCAATTAGGGCCTTCCTCCACTAACGTTGGTGTGGAGGGGACCTGATCTCAACTTTGGCCTTGACTACCAAATTGGGCTCCCCATTCACCAACATTAGCATGGACAAGGCTTGATTTTAGGATTGAGCTAATCTCCAAATTGACCCTTCCATTCATATCCGTAAGTTCTTCAATTTCTCCCCTCTTTTGTTCAAGATTTTTGTTTTTTTACTTTGTTCTAATGCCTTTTCCTTCCTTATAAACTTTTCTCCCTTTCAAGTTGTTCTTTCTCTCTCTGAAATTCGACCAAATCATAACTTTTACTAAAGCCCATTTTCTCAATTGGCTTTGATGCCCAAATTGGGCCTCCTTTTCACTCAGTTGTTGTTACCTTGCCTCGATTTGGAAATCGACCCCAATTTCCATATCGAACCCTTTCATCACCATTTGTATTGTACATAATATCAACTTTGTTTGATGTGATTTTCCTTGATTATCTTCTCTTTGAACCATGTTTGATGATTTCTTTCAAAAGCCACTTATCCTTGATCAGTCCAAAGCTTATAATTTAGACCCTAAAGTCACTAAAGTGCTTAACCTTGGTTCAATTTAGTGATTGGCCCCAATTTAAAAATCGATCCTTTAATTTCTCGTACTCTCCACATGTGTGAAACCATCATCTATACTCTTTGCACGTGTGAAAACATTTTTTGAACGTTTCACTCATGTAAAACCACTTCTGTACTCTTCGCACATGTGGAACCATTTTAAGTTTGATGGTGATCATGCCTTTCCATGTGAATGTAGTGACACAAGGTCCTTATTTATCAATCGACCTCCTCTATGTGAACCTGTGCCCTAATTTTACGATTAGGCATGATGTCAAAACTGGGCTTGCCTTTGTCCAAAGGTGTGATAAGGGGTCCCAATTTGGTGACCAGCCTCGGTTGTCACATCGGGCCTCCTTGTTCAAACTTGTGTGCAATCGGGTCCCGATTTTGAGATCGGTCTCAGTCCTCAAATAAAAACTCCCGACTCCTAGCTAACGTGCATTCTAAAATTTATTCTTGAACTTAGTAAAATGGACCAAAAATCAATATAGCTTGATTTAACTTGAGATATCAAAAAGGAGTTTTGTTCAATGGGATCATTGACTTAATGTTAAAATTGCACATGTGACTTGTGTTTTGTACTCTGACATGCAGGTAAATTATGATGGCCACAAAGGGAATCGAACGTCCAAGAAGAGACTATGATAGTTTAAGAAAGGGAAGTTTGAACCCGCAAAGGAAATCAAATCGCTAGGTGGCACAGGAGCATAAGAAGTTTGAACTAACAAACATAAACAAACCCCTTGGTAGTAAAAAAGGGATGGTTGAATAAAGAAGTTGACTTGTTGAGAAAGGAATCAAATTGCCAAAGAAGGGGTTAGAGTTGAGAAGAAAACAAAATCTTGGTGGCATAGAAGGCATTTGAATGAAAAAACTAAACAACCAAGAAGGGAACTGTATAATCAAATGCAAAAAATCAAAAGGATTAAGCTCCCTCTCCCTCTTTTGCATAAATAGAATAAACCAGATAGACAAAAAGCTTTTGCTTTTACATTCTTGTAGAATACTCTATGATTTGTTAATGAGGATAAGCCATTGCTAGCCACTTTTTGGAGTCATTGTGGCATTCATGTGGTGTGGGTCTATTCCCCGTTTTCTTATGCTAGAACAATTGTAAGGTTGTTTCTTTTGTTGTAGACTATTCTCATGCAAAAGATAATTGCTTTTTACTATTGTGTTTCACTTAGGTGTTAGTGGTGAATATGAAATGGTTATTGGTTATTAATATTAGGCTAACTTGTTTTGATGACTAGTGATTTCATTATTTTAACCATTATTTCACAATAAGCTATGTTTTCCCCTAACATAGGGATAACTAAGGAGATCACGTCTCCAGGCCCACAAGTCCTAGACATGGAGTACCGAGAGTCGGATGACTTAAGCATGGCCTCAGAGGGCCCCTCTTTTCTTCAGTGTAGTCCATTTATCAACAACAATCGTATCCATCCCACCAGCCTAGTCCTGAAGTAGCAGTGAGTCTTGCTCCATGAGGTAATTAGTCTGGGTATCATGGTATGTGTCACTTTGAATTTTGAAGCACGTGAATATGTTGCATTGAATTCTTCTTCGTTTCATTATGTTTTCTTGGAAATTATGCTCTTTGCCTCGTTCATACCTTGAAGGGTGACATGGTGCTCTAGTAAGTTGATCTCCCTTTAGGATGGGTTGCCACTAGGTGTGTCTGTGAAAGGTCATCGTATGTTCCCTCCATACTTATCACCTTCCATCTTTATTCCTCTCATCTCCCCTATCTTTGTTTCGGTAGTGGGATTGGATACACTAGGAAGGCTTGTACCTTACCTCGTGGGAAGAAGGGGCTAAAGGCCTAGAGGGTAAAATTAGCTAGCAAGAGTTAAAAGCCAATATTAAAACCTTTGAGATGCTTCGACCAGGGATCCCTGAGAAAGTAGTGAAAAGCTTCTCGGTAAGAAAAGGGGACCCATAAGATACATAAACACTCAAGGTACTAGTTGATGGATAGGAGGTCTCATCACGAGCCGAATTATTATGACTATGGGCATGTAGCAGTATGACACTATCACCTATCTGGTCACCAAACCAGGGTAGTGGCTCTTGGTGGTATAACCAAGAGAAAGGGGGTCTCATCATGAGCCAACCTTCTCATCTCCGTGAAATGTTTGTGGATAACGTTGTCACCTCTGGTCACCAAGCCAGGATAGTCGCCCTCAACTATTCCCTTGAAGCACAAAACCAAAATATTAAAAGCAATAAAGCTAAGAGTAAAAGGCAATGAATGGGCTAGGAAACAATAACATTTATGACAAGGTGCAACTCGCCCTCTACAAAGGCACCCACACGTAAGATTTTACATTTCCTTGTTATCACATGCACCCTATGCCCAAACACTTACCCTGTACCACCTCATACAGTTACATGATCTGGACTAGATCCCACTTGGGAAACACCCCAAACTTAAGAGAGGTTAGCCCAATAGGACGCCCTGAGACCTTCTCCAAACCTAACTTGTCAAACTGCATAACATCTTTGAGCATTTGTCTAGGTTAAAGAGGGGTTTGATGTACATGTTTGGGTAATTTAATTATTGGATGTGATTTACATGTTATGATCCCCGTGACTTATGAACCCCTCGAGGGTGTACTTGTTGTTGTTGCAGGACTTTGCTCGATGGACAGGTACACATGAGGGAATGATTAGCCCAAACCTTCATGGGGGGCTTAAATCGCACAGATGGATGTTATAACTCCAGCTAGGGGTAAGAAGACATTGAATATTTGCACTGAGAAGAAAGAAGGGCGTTGCCTTTGGAGGCACCTTGGCATACTTAGACCTAGGGGGATCTTTCTCTTCCACATGGACGTTGGCCCTTGAAGGCCCAGGACATCACCATCATGACCCTGGACGTCATCCAGAACTAGGGTTTTAGTTTTGGGGGCATTTATGAGCCTAGTGGCACGTGTGGGATTCATTTGGGGCCTTTGGAGGCTAAGCGCCCTACCTTTTAGGCTCAACGTTCCACCTTAGGGCCTCAACGTCACCCTAGAAGGGCATGACATCACCCTTGTAGGTGTCTTTAGATGCTAATTAATTTTATTTATGTCAAATTTGAATTTATTTGTAAATTGGTCAGGTCGACCTTATTTTGACCTAAAATTAATTAAAGGTAAAAGATTTTGTATAAATAAACATAAAGTACATTCATTTTTATCATAACAACTCTCGTTTGGAGAGAAGGGGACTGCAATTTGCGCCCTACTTAATTTTAATTTTTTTTGGAACCGGGAGATAGAAAGCGAGGGAGTCATCTCATTATCCATGTTGAATGACACTTACGAGATATTTGTTATATCTTTGCATGTGATTCCCCAACAAAAAACAATTAGTCTCCTCTATGTTATATTTATTCTAACCATTGTTGTACTCTTTATTTTTAGAATCTAATTTTAGATCCTCTGATGGTGGATGGAGTGTCCACTCGAAAATGTTGGGAACGTTTCCAAACTCTAACATAATTTAAAATCTAGAAATTTCACTACAAAGATTGTGGCTACAAGATTGGTTGTGCAAATTATATATGTTACATTACACTCTCATGAACAATGATGGTAGGATCATTGAAAGGAACGAGGGATGGATATTTGTACCATATTTATGCAAACATGTCAGAGGTAGCATTGGAGATTGTTATTAATGAATTAAAGGAGGCAGTGGATTGGAATCATGGGCTTGGACACGTTGGTACAAAATCCCTATAGACCTTAATAAAGGAGAAAATCATGGAGGACTTGTATCTACATCTATATACATCATTTGTGAAGGATGCAACCTATGAAAATACTAGAGTTTTGATCCACACCAAGAACCCAAGATGCGTTGTGCGGATGACAACTCCAAACTTAATAGAATTTGGAGTTATAAAAATCAACCATGAACATGTATAAAACTAGTTATGATATCTGATTACATATCCATTCTCAACTGAAATAGAAACATGGCATAAAGTTATTTCATTGATTATCAAAATGTGGAAGTTACATGATATTACACCAATATGGATCCAAATATTAACAAATCCTATATGCCAAAGTTATAATAAGAATTATAAAGTTGAATCAAATTTGTGAGGTAATTGGAAGAACTAATGGGGCTAACAAAGTGTATACACAAGTATTTATATAAATGCACCAACTTGGTTATAGGAGTGGTTGGCACTCTACAATGGTCTTAGGTGACTTTATATATTCTTGTGATCGTTGCCTTCCTAGTTGTAGGTTTGCACATGGAATGCTCAAGGACATGCATGTGAGACTGTAGAGTTGTGCACTTGTTATAACTTGGCAAACACAATTGAAATTCATCGTGCAAAATGTCGTAGAGCCTTTATGGGCATGGGGGATCTACCTTGACCTTGCCCATTAATGATGATAGGAGGCTACTAGTGGCACCACCCCTTGTAGTAGGGGGGGGGGGCACTGTGCATCCTATTCTTGAGCCAATGCACATAATCGTGGGTATTGACGTGGTCCATGTGTGACCATCTGTATTTTCACTCCAATCGAGTTTTCCTTTCTTGAAGGATGACACATCTAGAGTTCGAGAACAAGTGGAGTTTGTACACTAATATACTTGTGGGCCATTCCATAACATTTTACATAGCAAGGTTAGATACTTCAATACCTTAACAAATGCTTTTTTTTTCTAGAAATAATTTATTATACTTTTAAAAGAAAAAGTCAAAAGCCATTTGAGATTCAAAGCCAAATCTCTTAATAACAAGGCCCCAAATGTGCCATTGCTCGCCTAGGTTTTAAGCTAAACATAATTTTGTATGGTCTTGGCATGAAAATCACCAAAGCAACATGACTCTAGATGAAAAAGGAAAAGTAGTTCTCGCCTTACCATCCAACTAACATCAAGCATTATCATCATTTTTTTGTTCCTTTATATTACGTCGAGAGGTGCATTCTACAACTTATGATGGAAGATACATGTCACATGTGTCACATGCATTTGACTAAAATTGATTCTAATTTGTAATGTAAAAAATTCCAATAGAAAATAATAATATTAAAAATAAATCTTACCTAATAGATAATCTATAATATTCATTTAACCTTGAAGCTTGACGCTCAAATTTCCTCAAATACAAAGTTGAAGTTTTTACACATTTGAAAAAAAATACATCTTAAAGGATTTTATTTCTTGTTGACATAGATATAGACATGATGTTAAGTTACATCCATGCATCTATGCTAGATATGATCCACTCCAATAGATACTTAGGTATCGATCTCAATGATCCATATTATTTTTAGACCGAAATGAAGGCAAAGATATAACAATGAAATATACAAAGATATTGCAATAAACACATAGATACAATAATGCACAATTTTTATAAATGAGAGAAATGTATAGAAACTGTAAATTTACAGAGAGAATGACTCGCTAGAATGGTGACAGCGTATCTCTCGGAAGAGTTGTGATGTCTACGCTCATTCGCAAAAAGATGACGGTGCTTACAATGAGGCTCTAGAGGCCTTTTTAACATAAATAAAATCCAAAACCTTAACCCCGGAAGATGAAACGCCAAAAGGTTTGTAGGCTCTAAGGGGGTAGTTGATACGTCAACTTCCCAAGGGCGTAACTTTTGCATACAATCTTCGTTTGGGGCACACGATAGCTCGTTGGAAAGGTCTATCCGAGGATTACACATTTTGCCATCACACTTTGGCTAAAACTTATAATGTGATTGTGACGGGCCCAAAAAATGTTATTTAGGGCCTCAAAACGACCCCAAAAGTTTAGGACCCGAAAAGTTGTAGAAAAACTGCCAAGGTGGAAACCCTTGTTTTGAGCCAGTGGAATAGGTGGGTGGCCACCGATTTCCACCTGGATCATTCTTTCCCCCTTAAGAAGCACTGGTCTCCATTGCGTCAAGTCCTCGGGGATGCTTTTGCTAAATCTGAACCTTGGTGAGCTACTTGCCTTGCTGAAGAAGCTATCCTGCTTAGCTTGTTAAAGGTTGTTATGAACCTGTTGTTGGAGGGGTTGGATTCGTTTAACCAATCTAGCAGCATGATCTTTCTAAGAGTGAGAGGACTTTGTCAGTGAAGATGCAACATGAAGAACATGAAGGGATTTATTATAACTTGGTTTTACTTGGCAGTGTGGAGGCACCCTCGTAGGTGCAGTAAGAATATCTTGGTGGTATTCTACAATCTTATTGATATGATTTTGTTGGAAAGAAGGGTCTTGGGCTGAGGCTGTAGTGGTTGCAGTGTCCCTCTCTTCTGACCAGATTATGAAGAGGCTAAACTTTGCGGTATGAGAGATTACTTTGCGGCACTGTTTTTTTGGGACAGCAGTCGGAACTACCTCTAGTATTCTGTAGAGCTGACCCCCCAGAGTAACAATGACGCTACGGGGTCGAGACTCATAAAAAACATGACGTTATCACATATATGGATGGCCTAACAAAACATCACAAACTTCTAATGAGGCAATATCACACAGTACCTCATCCTTGAAGGGCTTGATGCCGTATGATAGGCGACACTGTTGGCTGACACGAAGATCTCGTCCCTGGCGAAGCCATCCGGTGTTGTATGGTCGTAGGTGTGGTTTTGTCGACAAATCCAACTACTTGACGACCTTTGCTAATATGAAGTTCTTCTGGCTTCTACTATCAACACTAAAATGCAGCAGGGTCCCCTTCACCCACATCTGTGAATGGAAAAGGCACTCCCCCTCCTCAGGATCCTCTAGTTCTTCTGGTTGTATTGTTGCGATCGCGACAATAAC
Source organism: Picea engelmannii (assembly GCA_009831015.1). Classification (NCBI taxonomy): domain Eukaryota; kingdom Viridiplantae; phylum Streptophyta; class Pinopsida; order Pinales; family Pinaceae; genus Picea; species Picea engelmannii. Next base: position 255,411 of record ML793961.1, read on the forward strand.
AATAACAATCAATTATCTCTCTCATTTTATTATGGTTTGAATCAGATTCTGATTCGGGGCTCGATTCTGTTTCTTTGATCTAGGCTACTAATGACTGTTTCGAGCGATATTCATCAATGTTGTGCCAAGGGCTTTTGTGGAAGTCGCACCACTTCCCAGTGTCCTTCTTCGTCTTCCCGTTGCTCTACTTTTCATGCGGCTTGGATTAGTTGTCTTGAGGTTGGCTATCCTATGGATTAAGTTTTCCTTTACCATACTTTGGTTGTTGTGGATTTGTAGATCCAAATTCTCGCTTGTTCTGGTGCTTGAAGTTCTACTCGATTTTGACAACATATCGATAAGTTGCTCCCATTGATGAGATGTCCAGAAACTCCATTTCGGTTTGGATGTACCTATGTAGAGCCCCGTGGTATTTTAGAACTAGATGTTGCTCAGAGTCTTTGATACCCAACTTGGTGTGCAAGGTATGTAGGGTATTTGTGAACTCCAACACTGTTTGGCCCCTCTCTTGATGCAGCGTGGTCCATCTCATGTACTGGTCATCATAGTTTCTCAGAGGGTAATATTATTCCTTGACCGCATCCATAAAAAAATCCCAAGTGGGCTCGACCCCAAATATTCCAGACTCCTCTATGGAATTTTGTTCCCAGTAAGTTTCCCACCAATGTTTGACACGGGGGAGAGCCTTAAGGAGCGCAAAGGTGATCTTTTCTTTGTCAGAAAAAAATGTGAAAAAAGAAATAACGTTCTAGCAAATTTAACCTTTTTTCCAAAGCATCTGCATCGATCTGACCTTCAAATACAGGGACGTGAAAATTAACTTGTACCTTGAATGGGGTAACGCCTCTAAAGTGACTGTTTGACGAAGACGTGCCTGTTATTGTCAGCAATCGTTGAAGGATTTGGGAAAAATTCTCCAACCTCTCGTTCCTCTGTTGCGCGAGGGCTTCTGTGAGCAACAACTTGATGGGATCTTCTGCTCCCTCGTCTCTCTTCTGTTCTACCATGGGAGGCCACTTGGGCAGGTGAGAGCGGTTGTCCTCAAGAGAAACTAGCTCGAGACCTAACTCTCTATACGTTGACCTCGTGGGGGACATGCACTAAGAAACGAAAAGGAGTAGCCTGCTTTGATACCACTGATCCATATTATTTTGAGAACGAAATAAAGGTAGAGATATAACAATGAAATATACAAAGATATTGCAATAAACACGGAGATACAGTAATGCACAATTTTTATTAATGAGAGAAATGTACAGAAACTGTAAAATTACAAAGTGAATGACTCGCTAGAATGGTGGTAGCTTATTTCTGAGAAGGGATGTGATGGCTACGCTCATTCACAAGAAGATGATGATGTTTACAATGAGGCTCTAGAGGCCTTTTTAACATAAATAAAATCCCAAACCCTAACCCCGGAAGATGAAATGCCAAAAGGTTTG
>ML793961.1:257711-278134 GCA_009831015.1 Picea engelmannii
CTCAAAGCCATTACTGAGTTGAACATGTCACTCGCGAGAATTGAACTTGGGTGGGGAGGATAATAATCATTCCTCCCAACCAACTAAGCTAAACCGAATTCATAGTTAAAACTTTTAAATATCCAGGACTATATAACCTTTAGGAGGACACAAAAACCTAAAATTAAAAATTGAAAATAAAAGGTCTAAATTTCTAAAAGGTGATGAAAATGTAAAAGAATATATATATATATATATATATATATATATATATATATATATTGCATTTTAATTTTCTTGGTTGGTCCTCCTTTTCTCTTTTAAGAAGATTCATAGCATGGCTTGAGCATTGATTTTCATTAGATTTATGTAATTTTCACTCTCATATCCTCCTTGCTTTCAAGCTTGGTGATCTATTTGGCACAACTAAGTGAAGGCCAAGAAACTCTTATAAGTTGCTCATTGTAGAAGGAGAAACTTAGCCATCTAGAAAGATAAGGGAGATGGCCCAAGCATGTAGATCCACCTCTTAGAATCAAACACTATCCTCTCTTGCTTATTAGAACTGCATTGTGATCTTTATTTCAATTTGTGTTTTCTTTTTGGTTTCAACTTACATATCTCTTATGTTTGGCAACAATTTTAACCTTGCATGGTTTGTTTGCTTGCTAACATGTTTTGTAGCTCTCATGATGGGTTAAGTGTGAGGCCTTGTAAAAGCAAGCACACTTGCTAATCTTTGTAATCTTGCATTTTACTTCCTAGTCATGTTGTAAACAAAGAAGTTGTGAATAAATGTTCCACACTACTTAAAAGTTAAAACAATGGTGGAATTGGGGCTTCCCCAAATAACTACGTCCGATAAGATATTGAAAATTTAGTTAAGTGGTGATTTAACCAACCTAAAGATATCATCCATTCACATTAAAGGAGCACAACACGTGGAGGGTTTTTAGTCAAACATCCAAGGTTTAAAAATATTTTAGGGCATATCCTTATTTAAGCATGGCCAATCCTTTCCTAATAATAAATAGTTATCCCTCAAAGCGTGTATAAACCACTACTTCCCCTATCCACTGTTTAATTTTTTTTTAAAGGGATTGGGAAAGGAAGTCAGTTTATAAAGGGGAAATGTAGATAATTTTACCAACGCTATAGACACTCGTTGGTCGTAAAGCGAGGTTTGTGATGCTAATGTGACTCCACCCGGGCTATGGATGCTCGCAGGTAGTGGAGCAACACTGCAAAAAAGTGGAATGATCTACCTGCTAAAAATCTTTAACTTTGTTCAAAACACAATCCTATGATTATCATTGTTACTTGAAACATTAGGTAAAGCTTTAAAGGAAAACAACTCCATACTTTCTATCTTCAAGAAAGGATCCTAAATCATTGAATTCGTATGAATAAGGTACTCTAGATTCGTGTTAAAATTGGAGGACCTAAAGAATCCATTTATTTGAATTCCAAGGTATGACTCTTCCTAGAATTTTGGCTTCTTATCAAAAAATGTGATTGAATAAGCAATGTTTCAGAGATTCGTTGATTCCCTCTGTGTGTTTCCATTTGTTGAGGCCCAACAACCCCACTAAGTTTTGGGCAAAACTCGGGGCCCCACTTTTTTTGTCATTCGTCAAGATATGCTTCTTTGTTTTGGGCAACACATTGACCTTGTTTCCTTATTGCCTTGTTGCATTGATTCTTTCTTTTAGATGGTAAAGTTAAACGAGCTTTGATGTTTCACTTGTTTGGTTTTTATTTGGTTCTTTTCTTGGGCTTTCTTCCTCTTTGAGTCTTTGTTTTCTTTCTCAATCTTCTTTTGTTCAAACTCATATGGTCCTTAATTTCTAGATCAAGTCTGATCCTCAAATCAGGCCCCCTTATTTACTTTGACTCCTTTCACACATTCTTCTCTTTGAACTATCCTTTGATTTTGTTTGTTCAAACCTTTCTTTCACCCCAATCCCTTAATCCACCTGACTTGGCAATCAACCCAATTAGGGCCTTCCTCCACTAACTTTGGTGTGGAGGGGACCTGATCTCAACTTTGACCCCGATTGCCAAATTGGGCTCCCCATCCACCAACATTAGTGTGGACGAGGCTTGATTTTAGGATTGACCTAATCTCCAAATTGACCCTTCCATTCATCTCCTTAAGTTCTTCAATTTCTCCCCTCTTTTGTTCAAGATTTTTGTTTTTTTAACTTTGTTCGAATGCCTTTTCCTTCCTTATGAACTTTTCTCCCTCTCAAGTTGTTCTTTCTCTCTCTAAAATTCGACCAAATCATAACTTTTACTAAAGCCCATTTTCTCAATTGGCTTTGATGTCCAAATTGGACCTCCTTTTCACTTAGTTGTTGTTACCTTGCCTCGATTTGGAAATCGACCCCAATTTCCATATCAGACCCTTTCATCACCATCTATATTGTGCATAATATCAACCTTGTTTGATGTGCTTTTGCTTGATTATCTTCTCTTTGAACCATGTTTGATGATTTCCTTCAAAAGCCACTTATCCTTGATCAGTCCAAAGCTTATAATTTAGACCCTAAAGTAACTAAAGTGCCTAACCTTGGCTCAATTTAGTGATTGGCCCCAACTTAAAAAGAGAGCCTTTCATTTCTCGTACTCTCCACATGTGTGAAACCATCATTTGTAGTCTTTGCACGTGTGAAAACATTTTTTGAACATTTCACTCGTGTGAAACCACTTTCGTACTCTTCGCACATGTGGAACCATTTTAAGTTTGATGGTGATCATGCCTTTCCCTGTGAATGTAGTGACACAAGGTCCTTATTTATCAATCGACCTCCTCTATGTGAACTTGTGCCCTGATTTCACAATTAGGCATGATGTCAAAATTGGGCTTGCCTTTGTCCAAAGGACTGATAAGGGGTCCCAATTTGGTGATCGGCCCCGGTTGTCACATCGGGCCTCCTTGTTCAAACTTGTGTGCAATCAGGTCCCGATTTTGAGATCGGTCTCAGTCCTCAAATCAAGACTCCCGACTCCTAGCTAATGTGCATTCTAAACTTTATTCTTGAACTTAGCAAAATGGACCAAAATTCAATATAGCTTGATTTAACTTGAGATATCAAAAAGGAGTTTTGTTCAAGGAGATCATTGACTTAATGTTAAAATTGCACATGTGGCTTGTGTTTTGTACTCTGACATGCAGGTAAATTATGATGGCCACAAAGGGAATCGAACGTCTAAGAAGAGACTATGATAGTTTAAGAAAGGGAAGTTTGAACCCGCAAAGGAAATCAGATCGTTAGGTGGCACAAGAGCATAAGAAGTTTGAACTGGCAAACATAAACGAACCCTGTGGTAGCAAAAAAAGGATGGTTGAATAGAGAAGTTGACTTGTTGAGAAAGGAATCAAATTGCCAAAGAAGGGGTTAGAGTTGAGAAAACAAAACCTCGGTGGCATAGAAGGCATTTGAATGAAAAAACTAAACAACCAAGACGGGAATTGTATAATCAAATGCATAAAATCAAAACGATTAACCTCCCTCTTCCTCTTTTGTATAAATAGAATAAACCCGATAGAGAAAAAGCTTTTGCTTTTTCATTCTTGTAGAATACTCTATGATTTGTTAATGAGGATAAGCCATTGCTAGCCACCTTTTGGAGTCATTATGGAATTCATGTGGTGTGGGTCTATTCCCCGTTTTCTTATGCTAGAACAATTGTAAGGTTGTTGCTTTTGTTGTAGACTATTATGATGCAAATGATAATTGATTTTTATTGTTGTGTTTCACTCAGGTGTTAGTGGTGAATATGAAATGGTTATTGGTTATTAATATTAGGCTAACTTGTTTTGATGACTAGTGATTTCATTATTTTAACCATTTTTTCACAATAAGCTATGTTATCCCCCAACCTAGGGATAACTAAGGAGATCACGTCTTGAGGCCCACAGGTCCTAGACATGGAGTACCGAGAGCCGGATGACTTAAGCATGGCCTCAGAGGGCCCCTCTTTTCTTTAGTGTAGTCCATTTATCAACAACAGTCGTATCCATCCCACCCACCAGCCTGGTCCTGAAATAACAGTAAGTCGTTCTCCATGAAGTAATGAGTCCGGGTATCATGGTATGTGTCACTCTGATTTTTGAAGCACTTGAATATGTTTAATTGAATTCTTCTTCATTTCATGACGTTTGCTTGGAAATTATGCTCTTTGCCTCATTCATACCTGGAAGGGTGACATGGTGCTCTAGTAAGTTGATCTCCCTTTAGGATGGGTTGCCATTGGGTGGGTCTGTGAAAGGTCCTCGTCTGTTCCCTCCATACTTACCACTTTCCATCTTTATTCCTCTCATCTCCCCTATCTTTGTTGCTACATTGGGATTGGCTACACTAGGAAGGGTTCTACCTTACCTCATGTGAAGAAGGGGTTAAAGGCCTAGAGGGTAAAAGTAGTTGGCAAGAGTTAAAAGCCAATATTGAAACCTTTGAGACACTTTGACCAGGGATCCCTGAGAAAGCAGTGAAAATCTTCTCGATAAGAAAAGGGGACCCATAAGATACATAAACACTCAAGGTACTAGTTGATGGATAAGAGGTCTCATCACAAGCCGACTTATTATGACCATGGGCATGTAGCAGTATGACACTACCACCTATTTGGTCACCAAACTAGGGTAGTGGCTCTTGGTGGTATAACCAAGAGAAAGGGGGTCTCATCACAAGCCAACCTTCTCATCTTCATGAAATGTTTGTGGATAACGTTGTCACCTCTGGTCACCAAGCCGGGACAGTGGCTCTCAACTATTCCCTTGAAGCACAAAACCAAAATATTAAAAACAATAAATCTAAGAGTAAAAGGCAATGAATGGGCCAGGAAACAATAACATTTATGACAAGGTGCAACTTGCCCTCTAGAAAGACACCCATAGGTAAGATTTTACATTTCCTTGTTATCACATGCACCCTATGCCCAAACACTTACCCCATACCACCTCATAGACTTACATGATTTGGACTAGATCCCACCTGGGAAACACCCCAAACTTAAGAGAGGTTAGCCCAATAGGACGCCCTGAGACCTTCTCCAAACCTAACTTGTCAAACTGCATAATGTCTTTGAGCATTTGTCTGGGTTAAACAGGGGTTTGATGTACATGTTTGGGTAATTTAATTATTGGATGTGATTTACATGTTATGATCCCAGTGACTTATGAACCCCTGGAGGGCATACTTGTTGTTTTTGCAGGACTTTACCTGATGGATAGGTACACATGAGGGAATGATTAGCGCAAACCTTCATGGGGGGCTTAAATCCCACAGATGGATGTTGTAACCCCAGCTAGGGGTAAGAAGACATTGAATATTTGCACTGAGAAGAAAGAAGGATGTTGCCTTTGGAGGCACCTTGGCATACCTAGACCTAGGGGGATCTTGTTGTTCCACATGGACGTTGTTTCTTGAAGGCCCAAGACGTCACCATCATGACCCTGGACGTCATCCAGAGCTAGGGTTTTCGTTTTGGGGGCATTTATGAGCCTAGTGGCACGTGTGGGATTCATCTGGGGCCTTTGGAGGCTAAGTGCCCTACCTTTTAGGCTCAACGTTCCACCTCAGGGCCTCAACGTCACCCTAGAAGGGCATGACGTCACCCTTGTAGGTGTCTTTAGGTGCTAATTAATTTTATTTATGTCAAATTTGAATTTATTTGTAAATTGGCCAAGTCGACCTTGTTTTGACCTAAAATAAATTAAAGATCAAAGATTTTGTATAAATAAACATAAAGTACATTCATTTTTATCATAACAACTCTCATTTGGAGAGAAGGGGACTGAAATTTGCGCCCTACTTAGGGTTTTATTTGTTGAAATTGTGAGGCACACCTCTCTTGGAGTGTTCTACTTGCAACTTGGATCATTTTTTGGTAAAATTACTTGACAATCTAGGGTTTCATGGCTTGATTATTCTTGGTGAAGTAAGTAAATATGCAATTGTCATTTCATTTGAATGGTTATGATATATTTGCTTATTCATGTTAAAGATTATGAAATTGCTTGCTTGACAAACCCTCAGAGTGAAGGACTTAAGATACTACTTCTTTGCTCTACATTTGTTAGACTTTGCTAAAGTGGTTAACTTTGACAAGTTTCTAAAGCCCTAAAGTGCTAACACTTTAGAAACCTTGATCAATTATTGCTGCATCTAAATATTTCTTTCAATTATCTAAGAAGGAGAAAAACCACTAGGGCCTAGAAGTTCCTACTCTCTAGTAGCTCACCTCCCTGAAGATTGAATCCTAAGAAGACTCAAGTTACTACTCTTCTAAGACTCATACTTTACTTGGATAAACATAATCATTTTGTTGCTTACTCCAAATGAATGTTGCTGAACTTTTGACTCCATAACCCCTCAAAGGCACTAGTCCTTACACTTCTTTTTGTTGAGAGATCAAACCAACAGTCAAACTTTAACCTTTCTAGTTTTCACTAACTAAAACTAACACTAACTTAGCTTAGACAACTAATTTACTTGATGTTGTTATATATAACCGCTACAACCATTTTAAAGCAACAAACTTTTTGCATAACCTACATTTAATGCTAGCTAAACACTTCTAAAGTTGCTTGTGACATTTGATTATCGTTCTGCCCATTAAATGTTATCTTTTCATTGTCTTTTCAAGAATTTTTGAGGCATATTTCTTGCAACTGTTATAAGATACTTGTTGTTGTTGTAAACTTTCCTTTTTGCTGCAATATTGTATAAGCTAGTATACATTTCAATGGTTTATTGTCTTATTGAAGCACTAATATCATTTTGTACTTGAAACTGCCATATTTTTGCTTGTTGTCTTGTTCTGGGCAGGTACACTTCATTCATTACATTTGCTTCATCTCTTAAGACATAAACATAATAAGACCTTTTGACTTGAGTGATCAGTGAGAGGGGGGTTATCTTAGCATCCTTGTTTTAGTTTCACCAACCCTTTAGGTCACTAGGGACGTCTCCCTTGGGGTAATCTTAACATACTCCTAAACAAAAAGGGGTTTCCTATTAAGAAGACAATGATAGGTCACCCCCTTGTTACGCCAATCTTGTTTCACTTGCCTTGGGCTTTGGGCAAGTACATATTGTGCGATAACAAGCTATTTTATGTTCTAATGGTTGGAATGGATGTTTATTTCATGTTCATTTTCTTGTTCTCAAAGCCTAGCTAGGTATTGTATTAGGATGACATTTTGTTGTTAATTTAAGGACTGCATTTAGGATTTAGATTTTGTTCTTTTAAATCATAAAATCAACAATTGTTGTGGGGCCAAAATCTGGTTGGGTTCCATATTCCAAACAATATAAGGTTTAGTTGGGACCCTTCATCAGGGAGAACCCTTAATGTTTCAGGTTGGGCATTCCCTGCACAATCTAGTATGATCTTAGGAAAATTATGTTCTACCTTTCTATATAAAGATATAGATTTTCCTTAAAGATTATAACAAAATTGTATTCATCTGACAATAGTAAGAGAGTAGATAGAAAAGTTGAAAGTGGTTTGGAGAGAGTATAAAACATAACAAGTTTCCAAAAATAATTAAGTGATGAAAGGAAAGAAGAAGGTTGATTTTTTTTAACTATGGAGATAAAGGGCATTAAAAGAGGGAATGTTTGAGATGGCCCATCAAGGAGAGGAAGAGGAGGTGGCTAATGTGATTTCTTATAACAATTTAACCAGGTTGTTTTTAATGATGACATGGACAATTTCATCTTCTCCAAAGCAATGGTACTTGGATTTACGTGCTACTTAGTTTATTACATGTGAGAGGGGTTGGTATGAAAGGTAGAAAACAAAACCAAGAAACAAGAATATCACTTTTGGTGACAATTGCAACCAGGAGATAGAAAGCCAGGGAGTCATCTCATTATCCATGTTGAATGACACTTACGAGATATTTGTTATATCTTTGCATGTGATGCCCCAACAAAAACCAATTAGTCTCCTCTATGTTATATTTATTCTAACCAATGTTGTACTATTTATTTTTCGAATCTAATTTTAGATCCTTTGATGGTGGGTGGAGTGTCCACTCGAAAATGTTGGGAACGTTTCCAAACTCTGACATAATTTAAAATCTAGAAATTTCACTACAAAGATTATGGCTACAAGATTGGTTGTGCAAATTATATATGTTACATTACACTCTCATGAACAATGATGGGAGGATCATTGAAATGAACGAGGGATGGATATTTGTACCATCTTTATGCAAAAATGTCAGAGGTAGCATTGGAGATTGTTATTAGTGAATTAAAGGAGGCAGTGGATTGGAATCATGGGCTTGGACACGTTGGTACAAAATCTCTAGAGACCTTAATAAAGGAGCAAATCATGGAGGACTTGTATGTACATCTATATACATCATTTGTGAAGGATGCAACCTATGAAAATACTAGAGTTTTGATCCACACCAAGAACCTAAGATGCGTTGTGCGGATGACAACTCCAAACTTAAGAGAATTTGGAGTTATAAAAATCAACCATGAACAATTATAAAACTAGTTATGATATCTGATTACATACCCATTCTCAATTGAAATAGAGACATGGCATAAAGTTCCTTCATTCATTATCAAAATGTGGAAGCTACATGATATTACACCAATATGGATCCAAATATTAACAAACCCTATATGCCAAAGTTATAATAAGAATTATAAGGTTGAATCAAATTTGTGAGGTAGCTGGAAGAACTAAGGGGGCTAACAAAGTGTATACACAAGTATTTATATAAATGCACCAACTTGGTTATAGGAGTGGTTGGCCTTCCACAACGGTCTTAGGTGAATTTATATATTCTTGTGATTATTGCCTTCCTAGTTGTAGGTTTGCACATGGAATTCTTAAGGACATGCATGTGAGACTGTAGAGTTGTGCACTTGTTATAACTTGGCAAACACAATTGAAATTCATCGTGCAAAATGTCGTAGAGCCTTTATGGGCATGGGGGATCTACCTTGACCTTGCCAATTAATGATGATAAGAGGCTACTAGGGGCACCACCCCTTGTAGTAGGGGGGCATTGTGCATCCTATTCTTGAGCCAATGCACATAATCGTGGGTGTTGACATGGTCCATGTGTGACCATTTGTATTTTCACTCCAATCAAGTTTTCCTTTCTTGAAGGATGACACATCTAGAGTTCAAGGACAAGTGGAGTTTGTACACTAACATAGTTGTGGGCCTTGGAGGGTAATATTACTTTTTGATCGCATCCATAAAAATATACCAAGTGGGCTCGACCCCAAATATTCCAGACTCCTCTGTGGAATTTTGCTCCCAGTAAGTTTCCCACCAATGTTTGACATGGGGGAGAGCCTTAAGGAGCGCAAAGGTGATCTTTTCTCTATCGAAAAAAATTGTGAACAGAGAAATAACATTCTAGCAAATTTAACCTTTTTTCCAAAGCATCCACATCGATCTGACCTTCAAATATAGGGATGCCAAAATTAATTTGTACCTTGAATGGGGTAGCGTCTCTAAAGTGACTGCTTGACGAAGACTTGCCTGTTATTGTCAGCAATCGTTGAAGGATTTGGGAAAAATTCTCCAACATCTCGTTCCTCTGTTGCGCGAGGGCTTCTGTGAGCAACAACTTGATGGGATCTTCTGCTCCCTCGTCTCTCTTCTCTTCCGCCATGGGAGGCCACTTGGGTTGGTGAGAGCGGTTGTCCTCAAGAGAAACTAGCTTGAGACCTAACTCTCTATACCTTGACCTCGTGGGGGACATGCACTAGAAACGAAAAGGAGTAGCCTGCTTTGATACCACTGATCCAGATTATTTTGAGAACAAAATGAAGGTAGAGATATAACAATGAAATATACAAAGATATTGCAATAAACATAGAGATACAGTAATGCACAATTTTTATTAATGAGAGAAATGTACAGAAACTGTAAAATTACAAAGTGAATGACTCGCTAGAATGGTGGCAGCTTATCTCTGAGAAGAGATGTGATGGCTACGCTCATTCATAAGAAGATGATGATGTTTACAATGAGGCTCTAGAGGCCTTTTTAACATAAAGAAAATCTAAAACCCTAACCCCAAAAAATGAAATGCCAAAAGGTTTGCGGGCCCTAATGGGGGGTAGTTGATATGTCAACTTCCCAAGGGCGTAAGTTTTGCATATGATCTCAATTTGGGGCGCACGATAGCTCGTTGGAAAGGTCTATCCAAGGAATACATATTTTGCTGTCACACTCTGGCTAAGGCTTATCGCGTGATTGTGGCGGGCCCAAAAAACGATGTTAGGGCCTTAAAACGGCTCCGAAAGTTTAGGACCCGGAAAACTGCCAAGGTGGAAACCCTTGTTTTGAGCCAGTGGAATAGGTGGGTGGCCACCGATTTCCGCTTGGATCACTCAATCAAAAGATTAATTGGAACAATAGTATTGAAAAAATAATTCTGTAAGATGGAAGGCATATTACAACTTGGAAAACCATTGCGAAGATGTAGAATTTTGGCATTGGGATAAAAGTAAATCTCTCTTCTCTTATGGTGTCATGCTAGTGATCCTTTATGGTTGTGAGGTTTGGGGTGGAAGCATATCCCAAGAAATTTGGATTAGAATCCAGTAGATCTAAAAAAAGTTCTTTACTCACAACCCCAACATAAAAAATAATACTTCTTACCTTATTCTCCTCATTAAACTTTAAGAGTTCTCATCATTGTCTTGCAATTGTGTTTAACCTATCTTTATTCAGAAAGAGAATGGAAAAAGGATTTTGATAAATAATTAAAACTATTACTAAGCTAAATATGTCATTGGCGAGAATTGAACTTGGGTGGGGAGGATGATAATCATTCCTTCCAACCACCTAAACTAAACCAAATTAATAGTTAAAACTTTTAAATATCCAAAACTATATAACCCTTTAGGAGTACACAAAAACCTAAAATTAAAAATTGAAAATAAGAAGTCTAAATTTCTAAAAGGTGATGAAAATGTAAAACCAAAATAAAACTATTTTAATATAAAATCACCATCAATTCAGAGTTTGATACTTAAAAGAATATTTTAATATAAAATCACCATCAATTCTAAGTTTGATTATCCTTTCATTCTTAAAATAATATTTTAATATAAAATCGCAATGAATTCGAAGTTTCACCATCCTTTGATACTTGAAAACAAGAATATTATTATTATATTTTAAATACCTTTTATATAATAATATTATATGTACATATACTCATTTAAAATTATAATTTAGTTATTAATACCTTAGACCAAAACAATCAAATTTAAATTGTATTATACATTTAAATTCACATTAATACTATTTTTTTATGATTGTTAAAATCACATTAAAATAACTATTTAAATAAATAATTTTAAAATTTTAATTTGTTTTYGTTGTTGGTCACACTCAYATGTGAACTTATGAAGTTATAAGCCACACGAGTCTATAATTCGAGATAATTTTTCTCCTGGAAAAGCCACACGAGTCTTAAAAAACATTGCATCCTACAACTAACACCACTCTTTAAAAAAGTYAGAATAGAATATGATTCATTGATTCATGAAAAAATATGCATGTGAATTTTTTAATCTGAGATTAATTTATACCACAGAGACTGCCATGGTGAGCAAGCCCAGGAGACCAGGGTTTTAGGAGCATATAAACTGAATTTAAACCGAGGAGAAGCAGCAAACAGCATAGAGAGCTGCAATAATAACACGAGGTAGGATACATATCTCGTGCTCTGCTACTATTATTCTCTGAGCAATCCAGCATTAAATCCGGCAAGGAGAATCATATCTTGTTTTTCCAATACGGTGATGCTTTTCTGTTGGTTTAGATACTTCGAAATTTGCCTATACAATGAATCCAAAACCATGCATACATTTTGCGTCTTTTGCAAAACCCTAAGGTATAGATATGTGCATTATCACGACTATGTCTTGAATGCATAAGCATAACTACGTGCTCTGGTTGTTTATAAATTTTCAATCATCTCAATTTATCTGCTTATGATTTTGCACATAGCGGTACCCGTGATCATATGCTCATGATTTTGCTCATAGTAGTCTCGGCAGTGGCTACAATTTCCGTCATAGCGGTCCTAGTGATTACGATTTGGCCCGTAGCCACGGACAACCAATGTTGCAAAACTCAGCATTGCCAAAAATCGGTGGATCATCAATTCTGGAAATCGTCAAAATGGGAAAAAAGGCCAAATTCTGCTGCAAGTATAAACTTGAACCTAAAAAAAAACCTATGAAAAATTGACAATCTGATAGAGGCGGAAAAATAGGGAGAAATCCGAGAGGTTTGCAACGTTAGTGATAACTGACTTTCAAGGGTTATGATATCGTCCCCTCTCCAAATCTTTGCGTTCTACGTTTGCTCTATCATGTCATAGGTAGTTATTAGACTTCCAATCCGCAATCTTCTCACGGGTTTCAATGGTGCAGGGTTGTTTGGTGGTATTTTATATCAAAATGAACGGCTATGTAGCAGCGCATCGAAGCCCCTCAGTAGCTGGCTTCTTCCTAAAATTTCTAGCATCTATAGTTCTTATAACAAGAAAGTCCTGCTAAAACAGTAAGGATTTAAAAGCACCGAATGACATGGTATCCATGTTAATTTCGTTTCTCGTGCATCATCCATTAAAAGAGGATTAAGAAATAGAAGAAAGAACAAAGAGCCTAATATAGACATTCTGTTTCTTCTTCATATACGGCGATGAAATTGTATACGCCTAACTTGCAGCACGCTTCTAATGCTTGAAATAAGCCTCGCTGTAAATGATAATCTCCAGTCGTTGTTGACTATTTTTCTCTGAATCGTAATTTACTTTAGATCGTGATACCCAAGATCTTGTTCTGTTAAGAAACATCCTTGAAATTTGACCTTCGATTGCATCTTGTTTTAGATTGTTTTTTTCTATCATAGGATTTGAAATCTGAATCCATTAATTATTTCCTTTGGACATAAAACAATGATATAAAACAATGATCTCAATAAGATTAAATATCCCGAGGTTTGGTACTTTTTTGTAATTCTCACTGGCATACTTCCTGATGGTTGGAGTGCAGGAATTCACTCGGACAAAATAATGGCTTGCTTAAGCAGGCATAAGCAGGCTACTTCCGTATTTTGGGGAATGGCTAAAAACTGCAGTAATCTTCGGCTATCCAAGAATCTCCTTGAACTGCAAGTAAGGTAAGGCTTTTTGTATTTAAATTTGATTATCTTCCTAATCCCGATTAGTGAAAGCATCTTCTATATCCTCTGGGAATTCTTCATTCTAAGAAACTGTTTTTTGGCAATTAGGTTAAATTTCGCTTCTCAATAATCGCTTTTCTTTCATAATATATTGTAATTAATGCCGGAACTTTTTTGTGCCTGGTAGATAGTAAGAAAGGAATGATATTAAAGTTCTAAACGCATATGATGATGATGGTATTGTGGAGAACTCGGACAATGAAAATTGCAGAAATTGAACTGAAGAACAAAATAAACATGGCCGTTTAGAGCATTTAAACATATTAACAGCAACATGCTGGTATCTTTAAAACATATATGAGAAGTCAATGAACGCTTACATTCAAAGTTTTTTTTGCAGGAATGAGAATTCTTTGTTGAGATTGCAAACCATGAAACCGTGCACATATCATCAGGCAGGAGAGTTTGCTATGACCATGCCCATGATCACTTCAGTACGAACTCAACAATCTATTTTAGTGCTTGGATCAGTAAAGAAGTTGAAAGAATGTTTGTATGGAAGTTCCAAATATAAGAATTTATTCAACAGATCACATCCTTGGAATTCATGTAAAATAGCTCAATTCAGTACTCAGAAGTTTGGAAAATCTGTACCTCAAGGTAGTCGACAGACTATTCGAGGGTCTGTTTCCCAGAAGTTCTCAACAGGCCAAGCTGCGGGTGACAAATCACAGGCCACACTTTTGTATCTTCTTGCACTGGTAGTTGCGATGGTGGGTTCTTCCTACGCAGCAGTTCCTCTTTATCGGAAGTTCTGCCAAGCTACAGGATATGGTGGCACTGTTCAAAGGCGTGAGGTGTGATATCTTAAAGTTTTTCAATCTGTAGGTTTGATAGATTTGTGATTTATACATGCATGTGTGCTGAACAAGGCATGTCGGAAATGGGAAATCTATTGTTAACAGCTTTGGCTGCCATTTTGGGGGTAGTGGTTATTTTGCACATCTTTCTTGTCTTCCTGAAGCATTTAATTTTTTTGTGACAAGGTTTGAGTCTCTGCAGACTGTTGAGGAGAAAATTGCTCGGCATGCACAGGAAGGCACCAAAACATCACGGTATCTATGGAGAGACTGCTCTATATTTTATGTTTTTCAATACTAGACTTGGAGATGACTTTTTAACTTATACTCCAATGATAGAGAGGCTTCTATAAATGTAAATAAATTGTTCCTGCATGGCAAACTTGGTTCTGAATCTCTGACTTTGTAAAGTTAGTATTTTTGGTATAGCACTGTATGGTTTATTTTGTCTATTATACTAAAGTACAGGATTCTTTATCTTGGACCACTAATGGCAATATTTTTTTTCTGGTGGAAAAAAGCAAGTAATTTTATTGATATAGGATAAAATTACATCAGTATATGCCGAAGCATTCTTTTGGCCTGGTTTCCCTATAAATATGCATGATGTTATACATTGTCCAAAACTGGTCATGCTGACCAAGATAGTTCCCAGTCTATTTTATCATCATTAATTTACACAGAAAAACTTAAAAAAACTGGTTATATAGTGTGTCTCTCGCAGGGAGAGAGAGAGAGTCAAAATACCAAGCTGCCTGGAGCTTGCTTACAAGATGTCCAAAATTTTGATGTCCCGAGTTAAGAGATTAATCAGACAGAGATCAATTGTTGTGAAAATATTCAGAGGTGCCAGACGGGCCTTCTTCCCAGATCTTCCAGCTGCCTTGGTCCAGGTCCAGGCCAGCCTTTGAGAGGCTGTCCGCTTCTTGATTTCTGATCCTGTAGACATGGGAAAAGGAAGTGTGAGCGAAGAAGGAAATGAGCCTTTTTATGTCCTCCAATAGTGGCTGAAGTGTGTATGTGTGCAGTGTTTGTCGTCCATTAATGCATGAAATGGCCAGTTGTGCATCACCAAAAATGTCGATATGAAAGATTCCTTTTTCTTTTGCCAAAATAAGAAGAAGTTTTACCGCCATGAACTCACTGAAGTTGTTGGTTGCTGTCCCGAGGTGGGCGGCAAAGGAGGTTTTTGATATAGAGTCCAGAAAAATGATGCCACCCGCAGCTCCTGAGGAGGGGGAGCCCTGAGTGGCTCCATCGAAGAAAGCCCAGGGTATGGAGGGGTCAATAAATGGGGGGGGTCGGGGAGGAGGATGTTTTTGTGGTGGGAGTTGGGGGAGGGAATTAAGGATAGAGAGGGAGGAAAAGGAAGTTTTGGAGGGGGAGGGGTTGAGATCATAAAAAATGGTGTGATTTTTGGCGAGCTAGATGCCCCAAGCAGTGATGAGAGGGAGAGCTTTATGGGGGGAGGTGGATGGGGAGGAAAGCCATGAATGAAAAGCGTCTTCAATAGTGGATCTGTCCCAAAGATCATGAGAGCTGAGGGGGGAGCCCTGAGTGGCCCCATCGAAGAAAGCCCAGGGTAGAAGGGTCAATACATGGGGGTGGGGTTGGGGAGGAGGATGTTTTTGTGGTGGGAGTTGGGGGAGGGAATTAAGGATTCCTTATCTTGGACCATTAATGGCAATATTTTTTTTTCTGGTGGAAAAAAGCAAGTAATTTTATTGATATAGGATAAAATTACATCAGTATATGCCGAAGCATTCTTTTGGCCTGGTTGCCCCATAAATATGCCTGATGTTATACATTGTCCAAAACTGGTCATGCTGACCAAGATAGGTCCCAGTCTATTTTATCATCATTAATTTACACAGAAAAACTAAAAAAAAACTGGTTATATAGTGTGTCTCTCGCAGGGAGAGAGAGAGAGAAAGTCAAAATACCAAGCTGCCTGGAGCTTGCTTACAAGATGTCCAAAATTTTGATGTCCCGAGTTAAGAGATTAATCGGACAGAGATCAATTGTTGTAAAAATATTCAGAGGTGCCAGACGGGCCTTCTTCCCAGATCTTCCAGCAGCCTTGGCCCAGGTCCAGGCCAGCCTTTGAGAGGCTGTCCGCTTCTTGATTTCTGATCCTGTAGACATGGGAAAGGAAGTGTGAGCGAAGAAGGAAATGAGCCTTTTTATGTCCTCCAATAGTGGCTGAAGTGTGTATGTGTGCAGTGTTTGTTGTCCAGTAATGCATGAAATGGCCAGTTGTGCATCACCAAAAATGTTGATATGAAAGATTCCTTTTTCTTTTGTCAAAATAAGAAGAAGTTTTACCGCCATGAACTCACCGAAGTTGTTGGTTGCTGTCCCGAGGTGGGTGGCAAAGGAGGTTTTTGATATAGAGTCCAGAAAAATGATGCCACCCGCAGCTCCTGAGGAGGGGGAGCCCTGAGTGGCCCCATTGAAGAAAGCCCAGGGTATGGAGGGGTCAATAAATTGGGGGGGGTCGGGGAGGAGGATGTTTTTGTGGTGGGAGTTGGGGGAGGGAATTAAGGATAGAGAGGGAGGAAAAGGAAGTTTTGGAGGGGGAGGGGTTGAGATCATAAAAAATGGTGTGATTTTTGGCGAGCTAGATGCCCTAAAAGCAGTAATGAGAGGGAGAGATTTATGGGGGCAGGTGGATGGGGAGGAAAGCCATAAACGAAAAGCGTCTTCAATAGTGGATCTGTACCAAAGATCATGAGAGCTGAGGGGGGAGCCCTGAGTGGCCCCATCGAAGAAAGCTCAAGGTATGAAGGGGTCAATACACGGGGTTGGGGTTGGGGAGGAGGATACTTTTGTGGTGGGAGTTGAGGGAGGGAATTAAGGATAGAGAGGGAGGAATAGGAAGTTTTGGAGGGGGAGGGGTTGAGATCATAAAAAACGGTGTGATTTTTGGCGAGCTAGATGCCCAAGGCAGTGATGAGAGGGAGAGCTTTATGGGGGGAGGTGGATGGGGAGGAAAGGCATGAACGAAAAACGTCTTCAATAGTAGATTTGTCCCAAAGATCATGAGAGCTAAGGGTGGCCATTAAGTTTGTCCAGACAACTTTGGTGAAGGTGCAGTGAATGAATAGGCGGGGAATGCTTTCCGAGTCTTGTTTGCATAGGGTGCATTTGCTTAGGCCAACAAAACAACGCTTTCGAAGGATCTCCCAGGTGGGGGCTTTGTTTGGTAGTAGAAGCCACATAAATAGTTTTGCCTTTGGGGGACAATTCAATTTCCATAAGGAGGTTCCCCACTAAGGGACAAGCTCTTCGATATGTTCAAGTATGAGCGTTGGGTAACCCTATTTTGGGGACTATATTCCTGAAGGGATGAAAGACCAAATACAAGTGTCGTTTTGATGAGAGAGACTTACCATTGATTTGATCAATCCATTGGTGTATTCCTGCCAAGCTACAACATAACTTTCATTCAGGCCTATTTCATTCAAAGATAGCCAACGAGTGGTGCCTTGAATTTGATCCCTTTTAGCAATTTGTTGTAGGTGTATAAAGCCTGCATTGTTCAAGTCCCAAACGAGTGGTTTGGGGAGAATATGTTTTCCTTGACATTCTATCTACGGATCCTTGTTGATATGTATGTCTGATCCATTTCCAACTTTCTAGATAAGCTAATTCTCGATCAATGGAAAAGCATTTACAGTGGCTTTCTAAATGGCTGATCCATTTTTTGATGTTTTCTGGGGCGTTCTAATCCAATCGATAGTAGAGAGAGATGGGAAGTATTTCTCTCTAACTATGCATGCCCATAGGCTCGAGTTGTTTACAATACTCCAGACGTTTGGAACAAAGATCCTTTTCTTTGAGGCTAGCACCAATGATCTTTTTTCTTCTTATCCGGACCAGCGGAATCATAGAGAGAGCTGGCTGATTTTTTCAAGAGTGCCCTTGGGGATCCAGGCCAAGGATGTCCAATAGAATGTAATGGCCTCAAGAACTAATTTGACTAGCACTAGCCTTCCTGCTCTAGATAGCCATCTATTTTGCTAGGATATATAAGCCTTTTCTCAGTTTTTGTACATAGCCATTGCCAGTCTCGTTTGCCGTAGTTGTTTGCCTTTAATGAGAACCCTAGGTACTTCATACCTTCCAGATTTTTTAAAACTGGACTACCGAAGGTTCTGGAGATATGTTGGCATTCAAGGTCAGAGAGTCTCCAAGAATAAAGGGAGGATTTATCTTTGTTTATTTTCATTCCCGTGGCGGTGCAAAAGGTATTAAGGATCTCTTTTAAAGAACAAATGTAAGAGATGTTCCCTTCATAAAAGATTAATATATCATCAACAAAGAGTAGATGAGTTAATGGAAATTTGGAACTATTTTTATACCTTTGATCTTTGCTACATGCCTTTCACTGTGGATGATTCTACCGAGGCTCTCGGCTACCAAGAGGAAACATAATGGAGAGAGGGGACATCCTTGTCGAAGGCCTCGTTTAGCTTTGAAGAAAGGTGAGGCCGCTCCATTAATGAGAAGGGCGAAGGATGTGATTGTGATACAATTCATTACTCAGGAGACAAAGGAGTGGCAAAAACCCGAGTGAATTAGAAGAAGCCTGATGTAAAGCCAGCTGACTATGTCAAAAGATTTTGAGAAGTCGACCTTGTAAGTTATGGCTCTCTATTTTTGAGCGTGTATCTTGTGTTATTCTAATGGCTTGATGGATTTGTCTGCCTTGGAGGAAGCCAAATTGTTCTTCAAAGATGTTCTCACTTAAAATATCCTTTATTCCGAGGGTGATGATCTTGTCGATGATTTTATATACACTGTTGCAGAGTGAGATAGGCCAGAATTGGTCAAAAGCTATCAGGTTGTCCACCTTTGGAATGAGGGCTATGAAGGTGGCATTGAAGGGGTTATGATCTGCCCTGTTCTTCTCGAGTGTTCGACCAACTTAAGGAGGTCCTTCCCGATGAAGTTGAAGCATCCTTTGTAAAAATCAATTCAAACCATCCGGTCCAGGGCTTTTGTTTTTCTGAAAACCGTGGATGATGGTTTCTAACTCTTCCTTAGTGATTTATGCCATAAGTTTCTGATTGGTTTCCTGGGAGATGAACATGGGGAAGAGACCAACCACTTTGATGATGGTGTCAGTGTTAGCCCTGGAGTCAGCTTTGAATAGGGATTCAAAGTGTGAAGTGCCTTCTTTGGCAATGTCCTCGAAGGATGTTGACTTTGTTCCATCACTCCTATCTATTGACTAGATGGTGTTGAGGCACTTTCTATTATTTGCAAAATGATGGGAATATTTTGTATTTTCATCCCTTGCCTTCAACCAGAGGGCCCTATTTTTCATTCTCCATTCTTGTTCTCTATTTTGGAGGATTTTCCTTTTGAGGAGATTTAGGGATTTTAGTTCTTCCTTTTGATCCTCCGAGAGCTTACCCAAAGTTTCATTTTGATGCCATTCCATCATTTTCCCCTCAATTTCTGTCAATGATTTGTTTTCATCTTGCTTCCTTTTTTTATTCCATGCAATGGAGGCCTCCTTTGCTCTTTTTAAATTGGCCCTGAATTGAATAGTTGGAGATTTAGGGAGATGAGAGTTATAGGGCACCCAAAATTCTTTTATAACAGAGAGGTAAGAGGGATAATCCAACCAAAGGGGATTAAATTTGAAGGGGCTGGGGGGCTTCTTCGCAGCACCTACTAGGTCTAGCAGGATGGGACTGTGGTCCGAGATGCCTTCCGGGGCTACCCATTGTCTAGAGAGAAGAGGCCCTCGGAGAAGTGATTTTGATAGGAGGAATCTGTCAAGCCTTTTTGCAACTCTGTCATTCCCAGGTCTCATATTCCTCTAAGTAGGACTGTATTTGATAGGTTGTATGTTAGAGAGCCCTACTTCGTCCATCTTTTGAATGAAAAAGTCAGAGAGGGGGTCCTTCTACGTCGAGTGGCCCCATATTTCACATTCTCCCAGTGTAAAGTTTAAATCCCCTCCAATGATGACATGGAGATGCATTTGTAGAGAGTTGAAAAAAGATTGCCAAAACTCTTTCCTGTTGGAGTAAGGCCCATATATGTTGATGCAAAGGAAGTCAAGGTTTAGATCAGAAGAAAAGAAGTGGGTGTACAGGATGGAGGGAGAGGCCTAGGAGTTAAGGAGCTTGAGGGAGGATTTTTTCCAACCAGTGATAAGTCCTCCGGATCTGCCTTGAGCATCGAGGGCTAGGAAATCCTAGGCCGAGAAGGCAGATGAGAAGGAGGATTCAACTTTATGGCCAACAATCATGGATTTTTGGAGGAGAAGGATAGAGGGAGAATGTAGGTTAGAGATGTGCTTGATGGTTAAGGGTTTTGCGGGGCTAGCCAGCTTGCGACAATTGTGAGATAGGACAATCATTAGGAACC
>ML793961.1:302419-314727 GCA_009831015.1 Picea engelmannii
CCCTTTAATACAAGATGATCCAGAAACCCTTGATCTTCAGCCCTTAGTGCAAATTCTACTAGCCAATAGTCTCATAGATCAATTGGATAGCCCAGAAAATTATGCTGCCAAGCAATTCTTTGGATCAAGAATGAGAGGTAGGCCCCCCTAGAAGCCATAAAAAAGAAGGAATCTTGAAAACCCTTCAGATATCGTGTCAAAAACTTCAGATCTGCTTGGATTAGAGGCTGAAAAAGAGTGCTGGTGCAAAAAATACCAGCATGAACAGCTGCAAATAACCTTGAAACATCCACGAAAGAGAGCTGAAGAGAACCTTTGAAAAGGATGGTGTGGAAAGAGAACTATTACAACAGCCCTTAGGTGCTTCAAACCAGCCAAAAAAACCTTCCGGATCAGAAGAAATTAGGTCTCAAATAAATCAGCAAGAAAGACCTAATGCTGGGTGTTCAAAACCATGCAGAAATTCTCCAAATTAGTGCATAAAAGTGGGCCAAAACGACCCTAAATGGGGTGCCTTTCTCTGGCAAACAGTGTCATGAAAGAACAGCCTCAAAACTCTGTAGGTTAGGCACAATCTTCCACGGTAAATTTTGATTACTGAAATAACAGCCATGACTAAACCTTAAAACCTGCAACAAACGGAGAAGATTAACAGCCCTAGGATATCATTCTCTTTAGAGAGGAAAATTGCCCTAGTATAAGGGCTCTAGAGTGTGAAATCAACCCAAAAGCTCTTCGATTTAGGGTTTCCTTCTGCATGTGAAAATATTAAAAAACAGCATGAACAGCCATGGAAAGAACCCTACCAGCAGTGAAGAAGGTGGAGGGCCACACCAGCTGTGACACCATGTTGAGATCACAAGAGATAAACAAGGATTGAATGGAACCACCAACAAACCCTACAACTTTACCAAAAACCCAACAATTTGCAGTAAAAGAGAGATAGAGAAACTATTAATAAACCCTTCAGCAAGTGTGCTACAATACATAGAGATATGTCAAACACAAGTGTAACGCCAAAAGAGGACTCAAGATGAACACAAGATGTGGGTGCCTGTATGCTAAAACAATAAGATAATGACTTAATCTAATGTTACAAATGACTCATGGGGTGTGTGTTTATACATAATTTATGATGTGGGTTGCCTTCCCCCAGACTAAGGTGTGTATTTATACATAACTTATGATGTGGGTTCCCTTCCCCCAGACTAAGTCACCTGGTTTGAGTTTGTGTTCGAGTTCAGTGACCTTGAAGATCGACAACAATTTGACACTGAAAAATTAGATAATAAAATTTGTTATTAAGTTTGAGAAACTATAAAATTTATGACCAACTCAATTATATGTCATATGAAGGAGAACATGAGTATTTTCATGACAACAATAAAAAAGAAGAGAATATATGTATGTGTCATATTGTCTATTTTCAAATTGGATTTATAGAATTATTTTATCTATTGTATATTGTCTAATTGTTTTGCTTTGTTGAAATCCATTTATTTTTACTATTTGAATCATATGGATATACAACTAAGAACCAACGAGATCACACAAAATAACAAAAAGAACATATGGTAGAAAGAATACGATGACAATCTATTATATTATAATATTTAATCTAATATATAATATCAAAATTATTTAGAATTTAGTCTGATGGTTGTATGTTTAGGAAGACCCTAAGAATTTAATGACTATAATAATTAGATCACACTAAATCAAGTAAGGTATGCATGAACGTATGTTATCCTTAGCGTTAGACAAATCAAACCCTGTAGTAGGCTGTAGCTGTCACTGTCGAACCCTGTGGCATTAACTTCGGTGTCAGCTCTGTGAGGGAGGATTTAGGAGTGGTCCACGTTGGTTTTGTGTAGTGTGAGAGAGGGGACTTGGGAGAGCTCGTTGTTGTTGGTTGAATCTGTGAGAGCTTAGAGGAATGAATGTGGGATGAATGCAAGGCGGTTGGAGGAAACTTCAAAAGAATGAACCAGAGGGAAGAGAACTTTAGACTTTTTTTTTTTTATAATTTTTTCAACCCTAAAAACATCGAACTTCAACGAACTTAGATGCATAAGGGGTGGCAGGTTTGGGGGGGGATCATCATCGATCCCAGGGGAAAACAAGAATTGAACTATAAATGGGGTCTCGAGATAGCCATAAACAACCAGGCAAAGGCATATGCTCTCCTCCAGGGACTAAAATCTATAAACTCATCCAATGTGAAGTCTCCGATAGCTATTGGGGTCAACCATAATCATCAGTCTAATGAATAACTTGAAAACCCCGTCCGATGGTAAGTTAGCTCATCTCATAGCTAGAATTCTAAGAAAAGGGCCAACAGGGCCTTGAGATTGAGTGAAGGAATTCTAAGAAAAGGTGGGGAAATTGTTTTTCAAGCTATCCCCTAAGGTCATGAATGTTGTCATTGAATGCATGTTGCCATGTTCCAAGTGGTTAAGGACACTTATGTTGCTTCATGAAAGCAGGAGTATAGCATATAGTTGGAGGCGAGATGCTGTGCGCATCATACTCACTACATCCTCACACATGCCATCCTTAATTTGTTGCAGACGTTTTGAAATGATGGGAAACTTAATGCAGGATGAAGGTGGGGTTATGGAGTTTGAGGTAGGTGTTGGAGCGAAGGCTGGTAGGGGATTTCCATGGTTGTCATCTCCGGCTCAGCTGGAATTTTGGGTAAGCAATTTCGACAGAGCTCTGTTAGTTTACTTAGTTGCTGGTCAAGTGATTTCTGGGTAGTACTTTGAGGTTTCAGATTGGGTTTCGTGTTGCTGGTCTCCCTTTGCATTGGATTTAGAATGGAGCTTTGGAGCCTACCTCTTTTGAGAGTTGGGGAAGGTCTAGACAGTGTTTCTTTAGTGTATTTTAGCTCTGCAGTCTTTTTCTTGTTCCATTGCACTGGTAGAAGGGGGTTGGGTCTCTCACCCTCTTGATTTCATATAGTTTCTTCTGTGGGCTGATTGAAATTTTCAATTTTGTGTTATGAATGAGTATGCTGGGCAACGTTGGTTATTTTTGTTGAAATATTGTAACTTCGAAGAATATTCTACCTGAGAGAGAGTTGAATAATATTATTAATATATTATTATTTAATTAGGCCCTATTGTGCCTTAGTAAAAGTTGGCCTTATTGTGCCTTGACAGTTAATTGTAAATTAAGAGGGTAAAGTGACAGATCGGCCCAGACCTAATTATAGGCTGGCCAGACCACTATTTATAAGAGAGGCCAGTGCCTCATTTGGACACACACCACACTAGCTCTGCAGCTATGAAGAAGTGCGCAAGTCTTGGAGGAACTGCTACTGCAGCTAAGTGTGACGTCAAGGAGGGTTCTTGGTCTGTGTCTTGGTATCTCTTGGTTAAGTAGTGCGCTACTGTTCCTAGTGAAGGGGTAGAGAGGGATCTTCTGTTCGGTTTTTGGTCTATCTCTATTGAGGAAGTTTTTTCTGGGTTTTCTTCCCCATGAAGGTTTCCCAGGATAATCTGTGTGTTTCTATTGTTTCTGCGATTGTCTCTCTTTCAGTGATCTTATTTATGCAGCTAATGTGCTAAATGATTATAATAATAAAGATGAACTGTAACTGCTAGCTGTATAAGTAAAACTTCAACAATTTTTTGAGTTGATCTCGGACTGGCGTTTAGGGAATACTCTGGGCTTGCATCCTCTTCAAGCTTGGGAAGGACTTGTTCGCCCTTTTGTGTTTGACGGCTTCGCGGTTTCCATTTGGGTGTATTGTACTTGCTTCTTCCTGAATTTAGTTGTGTATATTCTGGTTGGGGACTTCTGCAGGCTTTGGGCTATGGATTACCTTGGGAACCATGGGATTTGTCACAGGGAGATACAAGAAATACATAGAGTATTGTGCAGGCATGAAGACTTCATCAATGGCAACAGGACATCCATATTCTTGGTAACAATCAAGGTCCATGAAAATGAACATCAATGCAATTCTCAAAATGCAGTGATTATGGTAAACCTCTTACAGCAAAAAGGCAAATTCAGGTCTTGGAAGCAGAATGTTCAATGCTGAGGAATATGGTCTGCAATTTCAATAAGGGTTCTAAATCTGCTACTTCCAATTTTAGAATGTCAATGAGCTCTATCCCTGGTGAACCTAAAGAAGAGGAAATGGTCCATCAAATGCTAGAAGACATGGACTTGGAAAACCAGGAATCATAGCCTACAGCCTACTCATGTTGGTCAAGATGAGGTGCACAGCAAGCATGTCTTTTATTAGTATCAGTTTATCTTATGTTATGCAAAATAGTTCTGATTTTAGGTGTCTTTTTTAGAGTTTATGCCAGTAGAAACTTTTTGAAATTTTCTGCGAAGAATGATATAGACTTTTCTGCTTCAGACTCATACTGCTTGATAGTTATGCTGATTTTTGTTTTAAGAGACAGCATCCTTTTTGTATCACTATGCTGATCAGTTTGGATGCAGCCTATTTTTAATACAAATATTAATGGTTTCTGTTAAAAAAACTGAACATAAATGCACAAAATCAAATTAACATGAATTTATTCACCAATATGTTCGAGTTTGAATTTGGTTTGAAGTTTGCTGAACTTCAACGAATTTGTTTGAAAATCTCTTGAAGTTTGGTGAAGTTTGAACATGAAGCTTGAAATTTGCCGAGGCCAGTGACTTAGCTCCCATAAGGGGTTTATGGGCCCACATAAATTCCTATGTTGATCTTTGCCACCTAGAATAATATAAAATAAAGTTGACTAGGTTGGCCATTAAACCATAATCTAGTAATACAATAATGAGGGTGTTAGAATAATGGGTGTGTTCGTTTAACCATAGACAATATAGCAATATTGTCACCCAACTATAGGCACAAAGGCCACCCCCGAGCACCTTAACCTTGATAGAGAGAAAAATTCCGGTAGCAAATCAATAGCCAACCAAGGCTAATGCACCAGGCAAAGATAACCGAAGACCAAACAAAGTCCAAGATAGAGAAACCAAAAATACAGGTTGCAGTAGCTGCAGCTGCAGCTGCGCACAACTGATTTTCTGTAGTTGCAAGTGAGTGAGTTCCAAATGAGTTCTGGCGTCTTGTATTTATACTGCTCCTTCTTAGCTGTTTGGGCCGACTTCTCTTCCTAGGGTCTAAAATCTCAATATTAATTATTCTCTTTAGCCGACTTGTCTTCTAGGGTTATGTCCAAGGCTTTTAGGGTTCTTGCTTCCTAGAATATTCTAGTCTCGTCAAGTGGAGGTTAATACCTCCCGCAACTACCATAATATCAACACTCCCGGCTAACTAGGGAGGTATAAAAGGCAATGGTCTTGAGCACAAATAGACCATTCAATCGGTAGCATCAACATAGCCACACAAGCTATCTCATGATCAAATCACGAGCACCATCATCACTATCCAATTGGATAGTTTCCATGACAATCAGAACAATGCCATCCAATAGAACACTACTGTGTTTATTCATAGTAGTACACAATTACTATCTGGTGGTACACAACCACTCTTAGTAGCACATTGCTACTAACCAGTGACCCACAGTCACTATCAGTGGATCACATCCACCACAATAGCATGCAACTACTGTCCAGAGACATACAATCTCTATAACAATCATATCGTCTGATAGCAATCTGCATAAACAATATCATGATACGAACTGAGTCATTTGGGCCATTGTTCCACTCACATCTGTGAGATCTGGAAGAGCATCTGCCCTCAGAAAATAAAACATCAGCCATGGGCTATCTGGACTATTCTTCTCAAGCATAGAAGAATAATTGTCCCTGATTTTTGATCTTGGACCATTCACCTAACTGGGCCATTCCTCCAGCACTAGTCATAGTGCAACCTGGAGAGAATGAGTCTGCCCTAGGGAATGCCTATCCCTGATTGCTAAACCTGGACCATTCCTCCGACACCAATCATAGTGCAACCTGGAGAGAATGAGTCTGCCCTAGGGAATGACTGTCCGGACCATTTCCTAAGGAAATCACTGTCCTGTACCAACCTCTAAAACAAACCATTCTTCGAAATTGCTCACAACTGTGAACTTCGAAAGAATGACTGCCCGACGAGGCGAACCATTCTACTTGACCACTACTCAGAGTGACTGCCAAGAAGAATGACTGTCCTAGACCATTCCCCCACCCTGGTTGTTAAAATTAAGCAGCTGCAAGAGCCATTCTCTGGGAGGATGGTAAAGACCTTAGCTGAGATCTAGGGCCCCCAGTACAGTCTTGGGGTTCTTGGTCTGGGACCAAGCAGTTAGAGCCACGACAAAATACCCTAGTGAGTGCCCTAGTGTATTGCTGGGGTTCTTGGTCACAAACCAAGCAGTTTGATGATATAAGTCCGTAGATGTGTTCTAGGGCCCCTGGATGTGTTCCAGGGAATCCTTGCTCGGTGCTTGGATTGGTCCTTGGTTGGGTACCTTGGTGGATAAGACCCTAGTTGTGATCTAGGGCCCCCATTTGCGTTCTGGGGTATCCTGGACTAGGACCAGGCAATTTCTTGGTTAAGTACCAAGCCGAGATGATGTGTGATCTTTTTCTCTCCCGGGATGGTCCATGATACCTAGGAGCAGTTAAGAAGAAGGACATGATCACATCATTGACCTTCCTCTTATGCTGGGATGATAAAAGCTTCTAAGTTATATCACGAGACCTTTGTGGACATTCTACCATTAAAGAAGAACCCTCCCTTGACCTTGTCTTATTGTCTTTGCAACTCCTTGCTTGAGCCACATCCTCCTTAATGTTTATGTGGTTTGGTTCTTTGCTAGCCGCCTTGGCTTGTTGACTATTCTAATTAATATTTTATGATTAAAATATTGATTATTTAATTTGTTTAATTTATTAGGGTTTAATCTAACCCTAAAGTTATTGTTAATTTAGCTAACCCAAACCTACCTACCAAACTATAAAAGAGACACCTCTCCCCTCACTCTCTCACTCATTATTCTTCCTCCAAACATTCTCTTGTTCTGAGTTTTTGGTGCGGGTCTCTTTGTTCTAGTTGTGAAGTGGTGCGACCCTCCTTGCAACAGGTTCCCTTGTTGAGTTTTTGGTGCGGCCCTCCTTGGATTTGTTTCTCTTGCTGAGTTTGTGGTGCGACCCCTCCTTGGATATGTTTTCTTGCTGAGTTTGGCTGCGGCCCCCTTTAGGACAATTCCTCTTCTACTGCCGCTCCTTGTTGGTGTTGTTCTCCTCCTTTCTTTGTTGGTGCTACCCTCCTTATCTACTGCTGGTGCCACTTGTATGCTGCCGCTGTGTCATTTCTAGTGCTACTTGTATGCTGCTGGTGCCAACTGTATGCTACAACTGTCTTCCTTTTGTGACCTGTGTATGCTACCTAGCTTAGAGCCATTAGTACCCTAAGCAGGGTTTGATGAGGCAACCCTAAAATTGCTACCTAATTCTACCTATTGTTGTAGCAGTCCTATATTCTTGGACAGATTTTGTTAAAGCTGTTAGTGGCTTCTTTTCAACCTCTAGATTGGACAGTGGTGTCCTTGTTTCAGCCTTGTACTTGATGATTGGTATGCTGGTTGGTTTTCTGATATTTACCTAAAGTTCTTCTTGGCAAAACTGTTCAAAAAATCATGATGAGATCTACCCCTGAGGGTTTGATCCATGACCCTTAAAGATTTTTCTGAGCATATAGAAAAGAGGATAACAACAAGCACATAAGTTAAATCTGTTCTTTGTTTTTGCTAAGGTAATACCTAGATCTATAATGTGATTTCTGTTATAAATTGTTTACATCAGAATTTTTGTTTTGAATATCTTACTGATCCAGGATTACGGTAGCAAATAAAATTAAAAGATATTTCTGTTTCTAGCTAGTCTATAATTTGGCCTTAAAATTCTAAAATGGTATTAGAGCTTAGGGCGTGAAAAGAGCTCAATTGTGGCGGACTTTTGAGCCTGCGTAGATCCACACTTAGGGTTTGTTTTGCAGATCAACAGTAAGCTTGTTTTATATCAAATCTTGTTTTCAGTATGGCTTCATCTTCAGTCAAAGCAAAAGATAGGCTTGAAGGGGCTTCAAACTTCAATGCTTGGAAGGCTAGGGTTTTTAATATCCTAGAAGAAGGTGAGTTGGATGAGCTGGTTACCAGGGTGATGGAAGAACCTACTTCAATTGCAAGAAGAACAACTTATAAGAAGAGGCAGGCCAAAGCCAAGAGGGTCATTTTTGACTCAGTTAAAGACAACATGATGCCTCTTATTGCTCATCTAAGGACAACTAAGGAATGCTTTGATGCCCTAGCAAATCTATATGAAAAGAAGGCCCCAACTCAGAAGAGGACTTTGAAGAAACAACTACGTACATTAAAGATGAGAAAGGATGAAACCATCTTTGCCTTCTTTTCCAAAATTTCCCAAACAAGAGATCARCTTGCAGYAATTGGAGTTGCAGTAGATGATGATGACGACYTTGTACAAACAAYAGTAGATGGTCTTCCTGAATCATGGGAGACATTTCTCTCATCAGTAAATGGAAGAGAAGTTCAACCCAACTTCGWGAGATTATGGCATGATTGCTTGGAAGAAGAGGGTAGACTTAAAAGTAGAAATGAACCCTCGACGGTGAAATACCCTCTTYCACTCTCRAGGGTTCATTTCTACAAAGCTCTTCCATTTCTTGGCTGCTTCACAAAGCCAAGAAATGGAAGAGGTTTCCTCAGCACAAAGGCAAAGGTAAGAAACCTCAAGGTAAGCACTCTCACTCTCACTCTCATTTATCTAAAGTAAGATGCTTTAACTGTAACATGCTAGGTCATTATGCAAAAGACTGCTGGAACCTTCCTTCACAACAAAAACGGAAAGGCAGGTTCCATGCTTCAGTTGCAACTGAGGAAGAAGAGCCTCAAAGAAAAAGAACCAGAGCTGCTACTAAAGAACAAGAACAATGCAGAGAAAGTTATCTTGTTTTAGCTCTCTCCGGTACTGTCACCAAATCAGAAGAAATTTGGTTAGTGGACAACGGGGCCTCCAAGCACATGACAGGCTTCAAACTGAACCTTGTGAACTATCGAGATAAGAAGTTCAATGTGAAGGTAGAATTGAGTGATGATGACACTTATGCCATCAAAGGAATTGGATCAACATCTTTTCAGCTTCAGTCAGGTAATGTATTTCATATTGAAGAAATTCTTTATGTTCGTGGATTAAAGAAAAATCTTATCTCAGTTGCAGTTCTAGAAAGTAAAGGGTACTCAGTAGCCTTCTCCAAAGGAAAGGCTTTTATGTGGCCCTCAAATGAAAGTATGAGCTCAACCATGACAATCAAAGCTCAAGAAGGTGGACTTTACAAAGTCACTGGTCAAGTTATTCAAGCTTTAGCTCATGAGATGATCAACCCTTGCGAATTATGGCACAAAAGGTTTGGACATCTCAACTATAATGCTCTCCCAGGTTTGCAGAAGATGGTAACAGGTATGCTGGTTTTTTCTTTTGAGCATGATTATATTTGTAAAGGCTGTGCTCTTGGTAAAAATACAAAGAAAGCTTACCCTCACAGTAATAGAAAAACTAATGGTATCTTATATCTTATTCATTCTGATCTTTGTGGACGTATGATTGCTCCGTCATGAATGGTTGTCTTTATTATATCATTTTTATTGATGATTGTTCTTGTAAAACCTGGATTTATTTTCTGAAAACTAAAGATGAATCTTTCAGTAAATTTCATGATTTTAAGAATCTTGTTGAGAATCAGACAGGTAGACATATCCGTGTTTTCAGAACAGACAGTGGAAAAGAGTTTGACTCCCACAAGTATGATGATCTCTACCGAGCTTCTGGGATTAAGAGGGAGCTGACCGTGCCTTATAATCCCCAACAGAATGGGGTTGTAGAAAGAAAGAACAGAACAATTTGTGAAGCAGCCAGAGCCATGATATATAATCAGAACCTTCCATTGTCTCTTTGGGCCGAAGCTGTGAGTACTGCAGTCTATATACAAAACAAGTGTCTTCATAAAGCCTTGGAAGAGAAAACTCCGAAAGAAGTCTTCTCAGGCAAGAAACCTTCAGTTGATCATTTGAGAATTTTTTGTCGTCCTGTCTACATTCATATACCGAAAGAAAAGAGGACTAAGCTAGAGCCCTTTGGAAAGAAAGGCACTTTTGTTGGGCACAATGAGACGTCAAAAGCATATCGAATCTATGTACTAGGGCAAAAGTACATAGAGGTCAGTAGAGATGTGACCTTCCATGAGGAAGCCGCCTTTCGTCGTTCCAGAGAACTTCCATGTGATACAGAGGAACAGGAAGCTCCATCTCCAGAACCTTCAGATTCACAACTTTCAGATGAGCAGAGGGAGGAGGCCAGAGAGCCTTCAGTGGATCCCATAAGGGATTCTGTTGAGTTTCCTTTAGAGAAACCTCTTATCAAAAGGAAGCCAGCATGGTGCTGTGAAGTTTTAAAGAAAGCAAAAAAACATGCAACACCTAAAGGTACTTTCAGAGAAAGCAAGAAGCCAGACAAATACTCAGGTTTGATAGCTCAGTTGAATTTTGTGATTTACTCAGAACCTTCTAGCTTTGATGAGGCTGCCAAACATAAAGTGTGGAAGGATGCTATGATAGAAGAGTACGAGTCAATATTGAAGAATGATGTATGGGAAGTGGAAGAATGATGTATGGGAAGTGGTCCCAAGACCTCAAGGTAAATCAGTAGTAACCTCTAAATGGATTTACAAAATAAAGCATGTAGCAGATGGCAGTGTTGAAAAATTCAAAGCTAGATTTGTGGCTTCTCTCAGAAAGAATGAATTGATTATGATGAGATCTTTGCTCCTGTTGCCAGGTATACTTCTATCAGAATCATTGTCTCTGTTCCTTCAATTTTTAATTGGAAACTTCACCAAATGGAGGTTAAGATTGCGTTTCTTAATGGTGAAGTTGAGCAAGAGGTTTATATCGAGCAACCTGAGGGTTTCGTAATCCATGGGAAAGAATCCCATGTTTGCAAACTCAAGAAATCCTTGTATGGATTGAAACAAGCTCCGAGAGCTTGGTATGGAAGAATTGACAGTTTTCTTTAGAGTCTTGGGTTCTCCAGGACTATAGCAGACCCTAATCTTTATCTAAAGATTGTGAAGAATCATCTTGTTATCTTGGTTTTATATGTGGATGATTTGTTCCTTACTAGAGAGGAATATCTGATAGCTTAGATTAAGAGGGAGTTATCAGTAGAGTTTGAAATGAAGGACTTGGGTCTTATGCATTACTTTCTTGGCTTAGAGGTTTGGCAGAAACCTGGTGAGATTTTTCTCTCACAAAGTAAGTATGCAGTTGATATGCTTCACAGATTTGGGGTGCTGGACTGTAAGTCCATGACCACACCTATGATTTCTAACCTAAAGAAGTTACATGATCAAGCTACAGGTTCAGATCCAGAAGACCCTACCGTATATCGTCAGATTATTGGGTCCTTGATGTATCTAGTACACACCAGACCGGACATTTGTTATGCAGTGAATGCCCTCAGCCAGTTCATGTGTGAGCAGAAACACATTCATATGGTTGCTGCTAAGCATATTCTCAGATATGTTCGAGGGACTATAGCCTATGGGCTCAGATACACTTCCAATGGAGGTGTAATGCTTCATGGCTATACAGATTCAGATTGGATGGGCAATACAATGGACCAGAAGAGCACTTTCGGATATTGTTTCATTTTGTGTTCAATTATGATCTCCTGGTCCAGCAGGAAGCAGGGCTCCATAGCCCAAAGCACTGCAGAGGCAGAATACATTGCTGCAAGTGCTGCCAATAGAGAAGCAGTGTGGCTCATAAAGCTTCTCTCATATTTGTTCAGTGCTGAGCTAGAACCCATAGTAATTCACTGTGATAACCAAAGCTGTATAAAGCTCTCCAAGAATCCTGTGTTTCATGACAGATCGAAACACATTGAGATGAGATATCACTATGTTCGGGACATGGTGCAGAAGAACATTCTTAGTATTTAGTATGTTCTGATGGCGGAACAAATTGCAGATATTTTGACTAAGCCCATGTCATTGCAAAGTTTGTGTACTTTCGAGACAAGCTTGGTGTTGCTGAGAATGCCTCTTGCTGAGAGCGATTGTTAAAATTAAGCAGCTGCAAGAGCCATTCTCCGGGAGGATGGCAAAGAACCTAGCTGAGATCTAGGGCCCCCAATACACTCCTGGGGTTCTTGGTCTTGGACCAAGCAGTTAGAGCCATGGCAAAAGACCCTAGTGAGGGCCCCCAGTGTATTGCTGGGGTTCTTGGTCAGGGACCAAGTGTTGATGAATGCAGCTATAG
>ML793961.1:345674-357677 GCA_009831015.1 Picea engelmannii
AGGCTAATAACCTAATATAAATTATCTTCTTGAGCCGACAAGTCTTCTAGGGTTATTAGCCAACTCATTAGCGTTTCTTCTTGCTTCCCGGAGTATTCTATCCTCGTCAGGTTTACACGTGGAGGTAAATACCTCCCGCAGCTACCATAATATCAACACTATGTGCCTGAAAGTATGGTTTCCTGTTGAGGAAACTTCTTAGGAGCCCGAGAAGGCTGCTGTGAGCACCCCTGGAACACTGATAATTCCTAGAGTCCCCAGCTAAGAGATATCCTGGCCAACCGTGTGCACTGGAGCCCTGGAGGGAAGTGGGAAGGCTCGAGGGGCTGTGTGGTAGAGAAGGGGGATCCCATTCCTTGGGTTGTGCAGGTTGAGGGGAAAGAGAGCTGGTGGATTGGAATTGCCGTTGGAGTAGAACCAGGGTTTTTGGGCTACTGAATGTGGAGAGTTGACAACCAAGAGGGCTAGACTTCCTTGTGGATTCATAGCCTCAGCTCAGAGGTGGCTTGCTGTTGAGAGAAAATGAACAACAAGCCTATGGCTGGGAGGAATGTCCTTCGTATGCAACCTGTTGGTTCATCTATTTAAAGATAAGTTTTCTGTTATGTTTTTTTATGTTAATTCCGTTGTGTAATGTTTATTTGAATGCTATTGAGTATGTGTAAATAACATGCATTCATGAGTTCTTAATATGTTGTTAGATGCATGAAGAAATTTTATGTGCCTGCTGCCCTTGTTAATTTTATTTGCATTAGGGGTTTTAATCCCGGTTTTAGTACCGGGCTTGCAGGGTTTGCTACAACACAATAGAGTTTCGACTTGTATTTTAGTTGGGGAAAATTTGCAGAATCGAGTAGAATCCCCAATTTTTGGGCATATTTTAGTCAAAAATCGACATGGGTATGTCGAGAATATGAAGTCAACAAGTAGGTTTTGGTCATGGAGGTTAGAATCACCAAATCCATGGCAGTCATGTAGAGTATTTGGGTGAAAATCGAATTTTCCCAGCAGGAGTAAATGTGGGGTTGAATCCCCCAAATATCTTGTTGGCATTGGGGTTATCTGTTGTGGATGTCGATTTGACCATTAAGTGGTCGAAGTTGTCTTGGTGAGCCGACTTCAGGGGTTTTGCGATGGCCATGACAATCATGAGCCGAAAATGTGGAGAAACGACTAAGGGTAAAAGTTGGAAAATTCAACGATAAATAGTGTATCGTCGAAGATAAATTCTATCAGTGATACAACGAATGTTGCCTAAGAAAAAGATTTTTTTGGGCAAAATGGTGGAAGAAAAAAGTTTTTCACTAGCCATATATCGATGAAATAAAAATTTTCGCCAACGATATATCAGCAAAGAATATCTTTTGCTAGCGATATATCTGCAAGGAATATTTTTCTCCAATGAAACGGAGGAAGAAAGCGGAGAAAAAAATAAAATTTGTGGCCTATACTGAGAGTGTCGGCGAAGAAAAACTTTCACCAATAGATATCTCGACGAAAAAGAAAGATAACTTTCATTGATAAAGATATTTTTTCTCGGTGAAATGTTGGCTAGAAGAAAGATAAAAATCGTCGATAAAGGAGAACGTGTCGTTGAGAAGAAAGATAAAGCTCATCGATAAAGGAGAACATGTCGACAAGAAGAAGATAAAAATTGCCGATAAAGGAGTGAGTGTCGATGAGAAGAAAGATAAATCTCGCCGATATAGGAGATAGTGTCGTTGAGGAAAAAGATAAATCTCGTCGATATAGGAGGTAGTGTTGACGAGGAAAAATATAAATCTGTCCGATATAGGAGGTATTGCCGACGAGGAAAAAGATAAAACTTGTTGATACAAGAGACGGTGTCGGCGAGGAAAAGGATAAATCTCGCCTATATGGAGATAGTGTTGGTGAGGAAAAAGATAAATCTTTTTGATATAGGAGGTAGTATTGGGGAGGAAAAAGATAAAGGCGAGGAAAAAGATAAATCTCGTTGATACATGAGATAGTGCCGATGAGGAAAAAGATAAATCTTGCTGATACAGGAGGTAATGTTGCCGAGGAAAAAGATAAATCTCGACGATACAAGAGAAGAGAAGAAAGAAGAAAGAGAGAAGAAGAGAAGAAAGAAGAAAAGAGAAGAGAAGAAGAGAAAGAGAGAAGAAGAGAAGAGAAGAGGAGGAGGAGGAGGAGGAGGAAAGGGAAGGAGAAAATTGGACAAGGATAAAAAAAGAAGAGAAAAAGAAGTACAGAGTCAAAAACTTGTTTTGGCGATAACAAGAGTAGTTCAACTTGGAATTAGATGAAATTTAAAGGGTATGTTTGTTGTGAGGAAGGCTACAAGAGTGCCACTGGCTAATTTTGCTTCAGTTTTCTGGAAAATGCAAATTGGTGGTTTTTAAAGATCGAGGTGGTGTTCAATGACCGAGATCTAGATTAAAGTGAAATTTTTATAAGAGTCCAAAAAGAAGGCATAAAGATACCCAGTTGGGCTTTTGTCAATATTCTAAAGGGTTTGGAGTGGAGATGTCGAAATAGGGAAAAATCCACTATTCTCGGGCACTTTTTGGGGATTTGTAAAATCTTTAAGGGAGGAAAAGCGACCCTAGATCACCATCCAAAATTTTTTATTTACTCGACATTTTATCTACTCATCAATCCAGACAACTTTGTCTTGAGGGAGTTTTTACCAGTTTTGCTCCGTTTGGGAGATAGCCAGTTTTCGTTAAAAATTCTAATGTCTGAAGAAAATGCAAAAGGGACAGGTTGCCAAATCCAGATTGATGTAGAAGTTGGATGGAGTATTAGATCCTGAACCTAAGAGTTGTTGTGTATTCACAAATTCAATCAACGCCTGATATAAAGTTTTCCCTAGTTCTCGCCAGATTTCTTTCTATAGATGGCAGAAGTTAGCCTTCAAGATTATTGGTACTAATGGAACATGTGCAAAGAGTAAAACTATTGGTTTAAGAGAGCCATAACTTTCAGCTCGCAAATCAAAATAAGGCATAAGTATAGCCATTGGAAAGGTAATATAGAGGGAAACATGACCGAAGGATTAAGTTCTCTGAGGAAGCATTTGGTTTTTTCATAAAGATGCAGAGAAAAGGGCAATTGGACTCTGTGAACCATGCAATTGTTCAATATGAAAGTTTTCTTGAGGATGCATTTGGTTGTTTCTTAAAGATGCAGAGAAAAGGGTAATTGGACTATGTGAACCATGCAATTGCTCAATATGAAAGTTTTCCAAATAATGTCAATTTTGGAAAAATATTTCCAAATGATTAGAGGTACGTACTAGATGTGAGTACTGGGTAAGGAAGAGTGCAAATACTCGTGATGGTGCCTATGTAGTGATATAGAGGTACATTTGGAGTGCAGTAGCCTGACAAATAAAAAGGTGTTGAGTTTTAATAACAGGGTATTGTTGATGAGTAGGGGAACACTCAAGAAGAGAGTGTTGTTAAGGTATTATTAACAAGATGATCAAATGACATAAATGCAGATTATAATTCCAGAGTCCAATGGACATGGAAGCAGGGTAGAGCTTGTAGAGTTGGTTGAGGAATGAAGAGATTGCAGAAGGGAAGTGCATAATTACATAGTAGGAAATGAAAAGTTGATAAGGGCTTAGAAAGAGCAGAGCCAAAATTAATATTCAATTGCTATACAGTCATAATGACTTGAAAAGACGTCAACACGGATTCTCGTAGGACATGAAGCCAAAAGGTGAAGAATGTCATTAATAGACACAGGAAGCTAGGGAAGACTCCTTAGCCTTGAAGGTAGAAATGTATCGATGATTGCAAAGCTTGCTAAAAAAGAGAACAAGGTTCCCACAAGGTGAGATGGGGTGTGACTCATGGGATGGGTGAATCATCTCTGTGGGAAAGCATAGGAATGTTTGAAAAAAAATTGCTAGCCATGAATTAGCTACTTATGTCTAAAAGTATTCAAAGCAAGGAATCCTCTTCTGTTATCAGAGTTTGCAGTGGAAGCAAGACTTAAGTGCAAATAGTTCATGGGACAAAATAATAATGGTTCATTCACTTTGAAAGAGCCAATGGAGAAATATAGCATCCCATGGGAGCACATTGGTCTTGAGTGGAGAGAATAGGGCTTCATAGTGAATCACTCAATGAAGTAAAGAGAAGTATTTTAAAATTGAGCAAAAGCCAATGGATAGCTAGAGATAATGGTAAGGGATGCCATAATGTTAATGAGTTAGTTGGTTGGAGGATACCGCAGTATTAAGAAGAATGGAATGATAGAACTACCTCATTCCAAGGTGCTGGAAGGTTCCAACAAGATAAAGTTGGGGCTGAAATTGCAAGATGGCTGAGTGGGACTTGGCTAGAAAACAAAAGTTTAGATCAAGGAATGACAATGTTCGAATGAGCAGAATGACAGTGCACAAGGCTGCAGAGATCTAGAGGGATTCTAGGGAGGCTACATGGAGCACACGAAGTTGGAACATATATGCTAAGAGTGACGCATAATGCATATAATGAAGCTAGAATGCATATGCATAAGTATGCATGCTGACGGTGAATGCTTGGTGCATATAGAAGTGCATTAGTGCATATGGGAATGTTTGGGCATACATATGGCATGCTTGTAGACTAATAGTCTGCTGTTTATATATGGAATAATGATGTTATGATAATTGTGTTGAAATATTGTAGCTCAGACAGGTGTCTTTGCTTTGGCAAGGTGTCATGCAAGCAAGCGGCATAAGGATTAATGTTTCTCCAAGTCATTTAAATTTTTCCGAAGTCTAACTTAGGAAAATATGATTTATTAATTTGATTAATGATCATTTAAATATTTCCTAAGTTGAAACTTAGGAAATGTCAATTATTAATCAATATTAGTTAACCTTCTGTGACAAGCTTCTTTTGATCTTATCCAAAAGTCAAAGCGAGTTTCAGATTAGATCGTAGCCATTGATTTGACATGATGGGGATCTAATCTCCAACATTGAATCGACTAGCCAGAGATTTAAAAGCAGAGGGGGTGACTTGAGGAGATACATTGGCTCATTGAGAATTTGACACCGAGGGTTTTAACAACAAATCGAAAGTGTGAGGAGAACCTTTTGGAGAGAAATTCTGAAGGAGATAGGAAGATTTTGCACCTTCATCTTCTACCAGTCAATACATCAGTGAGAGTGCAGGCCAAATCTTGGAGATTGGAGGGCCGAGACAACTAAGATCGAGTAGAGGTCGTGAGCTGAGCAATTTGTGGTGGTTGGGGCCGAGTTTGGTTCATTTTGTAGCAAGGAGGAAAGGAAGCTAGGCCGCAGCCATAGCCATACTCTCCAGTATCATATCGGGCCTCGAGCAAGGGGCTGTGAGTTCCCTTAGCCACCGACTCAACCCTTCTATTCATTGGCAGCAAGGGGTTGTGAGGGCCGTGTGACTGGTGGACAAAATTTCAGGAACCAAAGGCTCAATCCAGCGTTGGGTTTTTTGAAGTGGATGTGTGTCAGGTTTGGCCACAAATTTTTATTGTAAAACTACATTTTTAGGCATTTGTTGAAGCTGGATAATCAAACCCTCGTTTGCTAGTTTTCCCTGGAGTTGGGGTTTCCGGGGTATTTCTGGTGTCTAAAATTGTGAGAATGGTTTCTTTAATTTATGTCGTGCATTGCAAGGTTATTTTTCTCAGTTATATTTCTGTTTCATAAATCATAATTTAGAATTTGTTGTTGTTCTTGTTTTGGGTATAAAAAATGATGAGATTCAGAAATTAGTTTACTGGGCATAAAGAAATTTAACATCGTATCAGAGCTTTTCCTCTGAGAAAGAAACCAAGCGTTTACACAAGAATTTTCAGCCAACAATAATCTTCAGATCTAGGAGGTTGTGGTAGAAGGTTTTCAGAGAAATGTCAATCTCAGGTATCAGATTTGAAGATAGGTTAGATGTTGCATCTAACTTTGGCATTTGGAAGGAGCGTGTATTGTTGTCATTGGAGGAGTATGGGCTCAAGGAATTTGCATTTCAAACAGTTGCAGTTCCAACAGATGCACATCAAGCTGAAGCTCACAAGAAGAATGATGCCAAGGCAAGGTGTATTATCTTGGATGGGGTCAAGGACCATATTGTCCCTCACCTCTAAGGATTGGATATAACCAGGAAGATGTGGGAAGCCATCATTAAACCGTACCAGAATTCAAACCTCAACAAAAAGATGGTTTTGAAGGAGAAACTCCGAAATACCAAAATGGGAAAGGGGGAAAGTGTATCCTCCTACCTCACTAATCTCCGACAAATAAAGGATGAATTGGCAGCTGTTGGAGAGACTGTGGATGGCACTGAACTTGTGAGGATAGCCTTGAATGGCTTCTCTAATTCATGAGATGTTTTTGTGAGATACATTGTTGCCAGGGAACACACTCCAGACTGGGATCGATTGTGGGATGACTTCATGCAAGAAGAGTTGAGGTTAGCATCTCTCAGTGGTAGCAACAATCATCAAAAGGGTGAGGAAGAAGAGAACATTGGTCTTGCAGGAAAGGGTAAAGCTAAAACCAAGAAAGGCTCAGGAAGTGGGTAGACCTCCAAAGGAGAGAATAAATGTGACATGAACAAAGTTAAATGCTTTGCTTGTCACAAACCAAGACACTATGCCAGTCAATGTCGTAACAAGAAAAAGGATAAGAAGAAGTCTCAGACAACAACTTCAGTAGACATTGACGAGTTTTCTTCCAAGTTTGATGGGGATTTCTCACTCATTGCTTGCCTCTCTAGCTCAGGCACAAAGGCAACATGGGTGTGGTATATTGATAGTGGTGTGTCATATCGTATGACAAGAGTTAGAGAACACTTCTCCAGTTTCAAAGAGGAGGAGATAACTTTCGATATAGAAATGGGGAATAAGTTCAAATGTACTCTAGTAGGACGATGGACAATCACCTTTCAAAGGGAGTTAGGCAATGTAAAACTTATAGCACAAAATCATAGATATCCCAACAAAATTAATGATCTAAAAATGCACATTTATGCTTCAAATAAACTCAATATTTAGAATAACGAGCAACTACATGAGAACAATTATTTTTACCCAGTTAACTTCTTTTGGTCAGATTATTTATTTTGAGAATAATAATACAGGGCAGAAGATCTTTTATCTCAGATCTTAAATAATCCTCCTTAATCAGATTTCTGCAAGTACAAATCGACCCTAGGTCTCTCCAGTTGTACGGATCGAGTCCCTTATCCTTCTTGACAGTACGAATCAACAATACTTTCTCTTCTGCTGTACGGATCAATCCGTATTCCTTGTTGGCTGAGTGAATTAGACGTGCTCCTCTTTTGGATGTACGGATCGGGCTGTACTACCTGTAGGTTTTACGGGTCCTGCCACTATATGGTGAGATCTCGACCCTAGTTCGGCCTCTCCTCTTTAGTCTTGGCCCTAACTCGGCTTACCCTTGGCAGAGAACTTCTTTCCCTTGACAGTTCGATTTATATCGCAATAGCAATCTCAAACATCTTTTTATATTTGAAGTTGATCCATGTGAAAGATGAGAAATAATCTCAACCATTAGATCTAGATCTTAATCAATACCTGGGACTTAATCTCTTGATAACACAACTTAAATGTACCTTTTGAGTTCTCACAACTTAGAGAACCTTTCTTCACTATAATTTTCTAACACTCCCTCTTAGTGAGGAAAGTTTTCTCTATGACTCCCATCTTTTCCCTGAAGAATTCAAATTTCCCTTTAGGCAATCCTTTAGTTAGGATATCTCCAACTTGCTCATTTGTGGAGATGTACTGAAGCCTCATTGCCCATTTCTGTACTCTATCGCTGATGAAGTGGTACCAGATCTGAATATGCTTGGATTTGTCATGAAAGACTGGGTTCTCTGAAAGTTTAATACAACTTTGATTATCTCAGTAAATTATTGTAGGATTCAATTCAGAAATGAACAAATCAACAAGTACCTTGCAGAGCCAAAGGGATTCACAATTTGCTTGACTTGTTGCCATGTACTCGACCTCTGCAGAACTGAGAGCTACAAACTTTTGCTTCCTACTGTACCAAGAGATCATCCCTGACCCCAAGCTGAAGCAACAACCAAAAGTACTCTTTCGATCCATCGCATTCCCTGCCCAATTTGAGTCTGAATATCCTTCCAAGCTAATTTGGTCTCCCTTCACATACTGAAGTCCATACTCTATGGTACCTT
Organism: Picea engelmannii; assembly: GCA_009831015.1. NCBI lineage: Eukaryota > Viridiplantae > Streptophyta > Pinopsida > Pinales > Pinaceae > Picea > Picea engelmannii. The sequence goes on from ML793961.1 coordinate 353,858, forward strand.
TCAAGTATCTCAAGATGTTTTTGGCTATAATCCAATGTACTCTCCTAGGATCCACCATGCGTTGACTGAGAGTATTGACAACGAAACAAATATCGGGTCTAGTGTTGATCAAGTACATCAAGCAACCAATCAATTGCCTGTAGATGGTGGGATTCACCTTCTCTGACTCAGAGGTGTTCAATTGCTTGAGATTTGTAATCATGGGAGTGGCCATAGTTTTGCAGTCCTCCATCTCTAATCTTTTAAGAATCTCAACTGTATATTTTCCTTGACCAATGAAAATCTCAGCCTCTCGTTGCAAGACTTCTAAGCCAAGAAAATAATGCATTAGCCCCAAATCTTTCTTCTCAAATCCTTTGGCTAAGTTGTTCTTGCAACTTGTAATTAGAGTTTCTGTACTTGTTAGGAACATGTCATCAACATATAAAACAAGAATGAGAATATCACTTTTATTTCTGAGTAGGTACAGATTTGAATCTACATTGTTTTTGACAAACCCAATGCTCTGGAGATAGCTGTCAATTCTGGAATACCACGCCCTGGGTGCCTGCTTGAGTCCATAAAGAGCCTTTTTTAATTGACAAACATGACTTGCTCTATCAGGAACTTCAAATCCCCGTGGCTGTTCCAAATAGACTTCTTCCTCAATCTTCCCATTGAGAAATGTTGTCTTGACATCCATCTGATGAATCTTGCACCCCATTTGAGTGGCAATGGACATCACTGCTCGAATGGAGGTATAACCAGCTACAGGAGCAAAGGTCTCATCGTAGTCTACTCCTTCCTGCTGAGAGAAACCACGAGCTACAAATCTAGCTTTGTATTTTTCAATCCTGCCATCTGCTGCATGCTTGTCTTGAAGATCCCCACTTGGAGCTTACCACATACTTTCCTTTTGGTCTTGGCACAATTTCCCATACTTAATTTTTCATTATTGAGGCATATTCTTCTACCATAGCATCTTTCCATACCTGCTTCTTAACGACTTCCTCAAAGCTGGTAGGTTTAGACTCAATAATATCACTCATAACTGCAGCATATCCTGAGTATCTCTGAGGAGGTTTACTTGTTCTGACTGAAGTCCTTGGGGCTTTTACTTGTTCACTGGCTTCTTTCAATAGTTGTTCTGCCCACTTTGGTTTTCTTTTCTTGGAGGATTTTGACTGATCTTCCACCTGATCCTGATTTTGTCCCTTAGTAGGAGATTCTGTAGACTGAGGAGATGATGCTTCCTCCTGCTGAGAAGTTTCTGTTTCCAGAACGTCTTCATTCCTAAAAGACTTTTGGAAAGCTCTTTCTTCTTCAAATTTGACATCCCTTCTTTCCACTGTTTTTCTGGTAGATGGAATGTACACCCTGTAGGCTTTGGAAGTTTCACTGTACCCAACAAGAATTCCTCTCTCTGCCGTGGGATCCAACTTGGTCCGTTTCTGTGCAGGAATATGACAATAGACAAGACATCCAAAGATACGTAGATGTTTGATGTCGGGTTTCTTCCCGGTGAAGGCTTCTTCCAGAGTTACCTTTCCTAATATTCAGTGAGGACTCCTATTTTGAAGATATACTGCATTGTTACAAGCTTCTGCCCAAAGGAACCTTGGAAGATCTTGATCATGAAACATTGCCTTTGCTGTCCCTGCAATTTCTCTGTTCTTCCTTTCTGACACTCCATTCTGCTGAGGAGTGTATGGAACTATTAACTCCCTCTTAATTCCTGCTTTTGCACAAAATTTCTTGAAGGTATAAGACATGTATTCTCCTCCATTGTCTGATTTGAAAACTTTTATCTTCTTCCTAGTTTGATTTTCAACAATAGCCTTAAACTCTTGAAACCTTCTGAGAACCTCTTTTGAGGTTTTTCCTTTCAGAAAATAAATCCACGTTTTTCTTGAGAAGTCATCTATGATGCTAATGTAATATCTGAACTTGCCCCCTATAGAGAGAGATGACATGGGGCCACAGATCTCATAATGGATCAGACCCAAAATTCCTTTGGACCGATGATCACTTTTAGGAAATGGTGCTCTTGTATATTTTCCTAGAGCACATCCTTTGCATACTGCAAGATGATATGTACTGAATGGAGGCATTCCTGTCACAATCTTGCCCAAAATTTTAAGGGCCCCATGACCAATATGAGCCATCCTTCTGTGCCATAGTTCACTATCTCTACTACCACTGCTACTAGTTAGAGCATAAAATGAGTCAAACTGAAGCTTGTACATTTTATCTTTTCTTACCCCAATGAGTTGCTTAAATTCTTTGCTCATATTCTTAGGCTTGATATAAGCCCTTTGCTCCTTGAAGGATACTTCATATCCCTTGTCTTCTAAAGCAGATACTGAGACTGGATTTCCCTTTAATCCAGGGACATAGAGAACCTTTGAAAGCTAGAGAGGTTTTCCTGACTCCCTCTCAAACTTTACAGTTCCCATCCCTTTTGGATGATATGCATAGTCATCTCCGAGAAGAACCTCAAAGTCAAAACCTTTTTCTTCAAGATTACTGAAATAATGTTTATGGCCAGTCATATGACTGGATGCTCCACTATCAATATACTAGACATCTCTGGTTTGAGTACTCGACAGACAAGCCCTGCAACTGTTGTCTGCCATTCCAACTCAATAGTGAAGTTGTGCTGCTCAGATCCTGCGCTCTGATACCATGTAAAACTTATAGCACAAAATCATAGATGTCCCAACAAACTTAATGATCTGAAAATGCACATTTATGCTACAAATAAACTCTATATTCAAAATAAAGAACAACCACATGAGAACACATATTTTTACCCCTCTAACTTCTTTTGGTCAGATTATTTATTTTGAGAATAATAATACAGGGCAAAAGATCTCTTATCTCAGATCTTAAATAATCCTCCTTAATCAGATTTCTACAAGTACAAATCGACCCTAGGTCTCTCCAGCTGTACGGATTGAGTCCCTTCTCCTTCTTGACAGTACGAATCATCAATACTTTCTCTTCTGCTGTACGGATCAATTCGTATTCCTTGTTGGCTGAGTGAATCAGACGTGCTCCTCTTCTAGATGTACGGATCGGGCCGCACTACCTGTAGGCTGTACAGATCCTGCCACTGAGACGAACAAAGTTCACTCACACAAGAATAGTCCATGTTATCCCCAATATCTAGGGATAACCAGGAGATCATGTCTCGAGGCCCACATGGTCCTAGACATGGAGTACTGAGAGCAGGAGCGACCTGAGCATGGTCCTGGAGGACCCATCTTCTTTGTCTCAGCTAGCATTGTCCTGTCATCCATACCAGCCTCCATCACTACTGGCCTGGTTTTGCATCAGAGAGGGCTCTTGCTCCATGAGGTAATTGGTCCGAGGTATCATGGTATGTGTCATATTTGATCATTATAACCCTCTTATGTATGCATTAGATCTCTTTCATTTCAAATAACTGCTTGGGTTTTACACTAATCTACTTGACCACTATTGGGGTAATGGACTAGGTAGCTTAGCAAGTTGGTATTCATGGGTTTTGGGCAGCCACCAATGGGGGTTTGAAGAACCATCGTCCACTCCCCTCATATTTTCACTTTTTCATCTTAAAAACCCGCTCATCCATCCCATTTCCCTAGTCTAGCCATTAGGATGACCGTCAGGGTACATCTTGTCTTGTGGGAAGAAGGGGCTAAAGGCCCAGGAGGTAAAAGCGGGTGGTAAAAGATAAAAGCCATAGGAAAAATTAAAACCTAGAGATGCTTCGCCCAGGGGATCCCCGAGAAGGCAATAAAAAGCCTCTCATAAGAAACTGAGGGACCCTAAGAAAATGATAAATAAATAAGTGCAA
>ML793961.1:422031-432734 GCA_009831015.1 Picea engelmannii
CATTGCTTGGGAGAGAATATTCTCTAGTGTTTGGTTTATTATCTTGGCATTGTATTGGCTATCTATATTAAGGAAGTTTTTGCTGGGTTTTCTTACCCATGAGGGTTTCCCGGGATAAATGTTGTGTATCTTGTGATTGTGTTTCTCTCAATGATCCTATCTATGCTATGGTTATCTAGTAAATTGAAAAGAAACCTAATAATCGCTTAAACCTTAACATTGTTAAGCTTGTTTCAATTCTGGTTGTGTTAGCACTAGTTTCTTTACTTGATCTTGAGTTAGAGCAACTAGATGTTAAACCAACCTTTTTACATGGAGATTTGGATGAGGAGATATATATGGACCAGCCGAAAGGCTTTGTTCAGGATTGCAAAAGAAGATTTGTTTGCAAGCTCAAGAAGTTATTGTATGGCCTGAAACAATCTCCGAGGCAATGGTACAAGAAGTTTGATTCCTTCATGGTGAGCCAAAATTTTACAAGAAGTGAGTATGACCATTGTGTTTACTTCAAAAGTTTAGAAAATGGTATACTTATTGTATTTGTGTTATATATTGATGATATGCTTGTTGCAAGCAAAAGCATGGTTGAGAATCAGTAGGTTAAAGTCTCAGTTGGCCAGGACTTTTTATATGAAGGATGTATGAGTAGCGAAACAAATTTTGGGCATTGAAATACACAGAGACAAGAAACATGGTAAGCTTTGGATTTTTCAATAGAAGTATGTGGAGAAGATACTTTTGAGATTCAGTGTGAATAATGTGAAACTAGTAAATATCCCTTTGGCTTCCCATTTTAAACTTTCTTTAGGTTTATGTCCTAGTAATAAAGAAGAAAATGATTATATGTCTCGTGTACCATATGCTAGTGCAATAGGAAGTTTTAATCTATGCGATGGTATGTACAAGACCTGATATTTCACATGTAGTTGGTGTTGTCAGTAGATACATGGAAAAACCAGGTCAAGAACATTGGGCAAGAGTGAAATGTGTGCTTCGGTATCTTAGAGGCACAAGTGCTTATTGTATCTACTATCACCTATAATGGTTGTAGTGATTCAATCTATGGTTATGTTGATTCAGATTTTGCAGGGGACTTGGACAAAAGGAGATCTACTTCAGGTTATGTCTTTACTCTTGCAGGAGGACCTATTTATTGGATGTCAAAGCTTCAAAACACATTTTCTTTATCCACTACTGAGGCAGAATATATAGCTGTCTCACATGCATGCAAGGAAACAATTTGGTTAAAGGGTCTATTGGGTGAGTTTGGAAAAAGAACAGGACAAGGTAAATGTGTTTTGTGACAGTCAAAGTGCTATTTATTTGACTAACAATCCATCTTATCACAGTAAGACTAAGCATATTGCGGTTAAATACCATTTTGTAAGACAGGTTGTTGGTGGAGGTGGAGTAGCTCTTGAGAAAGTCCATACTCAAGAAAATTGTGCAGATATGTTTACAAAACTAGTACTATTAGAGAAACTGGTGGTGTTTGGCTTCTCTTGGCTTGTAGAAAAGGTGATGAATGGGCTTTGGGCAAGGTATCAGTTAAATTGTTGTCAAGGTGGAGATTGTTGAAATTATGACAACAATTAAAAGAAGCTATGGTAAAAACCAAATTTACTTGTAGTAAATATTTGGTGTTTTATGTAACGGTGGTGGTTCGTATAACGAAGGCAGTTCTTGAACCAGTGTAATGGAGGCAGTTCTTGAATTGATGTAACAATGTCAACCTACATTGTAGATAATTATATATCTATGAAGCCCCGAGAGATATATGTAAGTTTGTAAGCCTGCTGAGCAATAATATACCGATATCTTGCCCTGTGGATGTTTCCTTGACTAAGTGTCGGGGTTTTACCACGTAAAACTTTGTGTTTTTTTTAATGTGCTTGCTGTTGCTTTATGTTCTCATTATTGTCTCTGTATTAATTCTGTGTTGCAATTTAAATATTTCTGGGTTCTTCAACCCAAGACTTTCTATTGTCTGCCGGTGTATTTGTGTGTATCTCTGACACTAGAACCCTGAGGTGATTCATACTACTCACTCTGCCAAAATTATTTCTTCGCACATGATCCACTTCAGCCTGATGCGATTCTCGTTACTCTCTCTGCTAAAATTATTTCTTCGCATTATTAATCTCTTATCCCAAGGATATGTACTTTTGGAAATTTATAAACACTGAATTCTCCATTTCAATAAATGAAAATAACTCACCCATCTTTTTGTTGTTCTTTTCACAATGTCTGTCCACAAGCTGCCCAACGTTGGCCTATCTCCTGGCCTTGCTCAGATTTGTAACAGTGCCTTAGATTTTCCTTCACCGTGCCTCCCAGGATTATGTTTTTGGGGCTCTGAAGCCATGTCACGTGTCATAGTTTCACACAAATACGATAGATGATAATATAAAGCAGAAAAGAGAGATGGTTAAAAACGGGAATACTATTTTGTGATTTGTCATAATACACAGGAGAGTTATGTAAGTTTATATGTCCAGTTGATAGTTTCTTAATTAATGACTTAAGCTAATACATAACATTACATTACATTATGACGTCATCCTAACTTTATTAAAGCTATGTAAAGTGACAAGCTGCCCAACTTCAGCCTATCTCCTGGCCATTCTCAGATTGTACACCACAGTGCCACAGTGCCTTGGATTCTCCTTCACCAGGCCTCCCGGGATTATTTTTCTAGGGCTCTGAAACCATGGAATATATCATAGTTTTACACAAACACTATAGCAGATAATGCAAAGCAGAAAAGAGAGAGATGATAGTGCAAAGATACTATTTTGTGATTTGAAGTCATAATACGCAGGAGAGTTATGTAAGTTATGTCCAATTGATAGCTTCTTCATTAGTGACTTAAGCTAATACATAACATTACATTATGACCTCATCCTAACTTTATTAAAACTATATAAGGTGACATTATTAATAAAGATCCTCCACATGACATGAACATAATAAACTTTTATTCAAACATCTTCATGAACCTTGGGATCTTGAAGTGTCCTTGAAGTAGGTGCAAAGCTTCAAGTAAGTTTCCTGTTATGTTGGGATGCAACTCCTAGTTGCATAGCTTTTTCATTCAATCTATCCTTGGCATATGCATGATAGGTCTAGAAAGGAACTCAATTGGTGTTTAGATGACAAAAATTCATCCATGCTAAAAGTTGATGTTAGCAGAAAACATTTTGCTGCTTTGTGTAGGCATGCTAGTTCTGACGCATGTGCACTGTTTATCTTTGTGCGGCTTGTGTGTCTTGCATTCTTGCTACATTGTTTATTTGTTTGTTTCATGTAAAATATTTCCATGCTGCATCATTTTTATATCAAGTATCCCATTGTAATAAAGTTCGTCAAGTACCTTGTATAGAGGAATCTGTTTTCATAGTCTTCAAACAAATAGGAAAACTTTTTGTTGCTGTTTTCTGATTTACAGCATATCGGTACTGTATCAGGCTGCAATCTATTTCAATAAAATCCAGTGCTTTTGTTTTGAGGAGCAACGCTTACTTCCTGGCGAGAAGATTGACATGCCTGTAAGTAAACACCATCCTTTGATATGCATTTTACTTTTTGAAATATTAAAGCTAATCTCCGCGGGTTTACGTTTTTTTTCCAGGTTTTCTTCTATGTTGATCCTGAGTTTGAAACCGACACAAAAATGGATGGCATAAATAATATGATTTTATCATATACGTTTTTCAAAGTGGACGAGGAGGAAGCGTAGATTATAATTCTACAGTAGATGGCATGGAAGGTGACCAATACTAATTGGGAGAACAACTCCGTCTTGCTAGGCGAGGTAGGTGGGCCAGGGAATAATATTCCTTGCAGTCAACAAATTTGTATTCATGGGTGGAGGCTAAGATTAAATTTTGTTGCTGCTGTTTGCAATTGGATGACAATTAATATTTGCTCAACCATAGCATGCTATCTTAGTTTGCCTGCAAAACCTAGTTGTATCAATTAGGTGCCCTCCACAAAAGATATTGAAGGAATCCTTATGAGCTTTATGTTGCTCTTTATTCAATTTGGAGATGACTTATTTTTTCTTAACATTTATAAACACAACCTTAATGTGGATGAAGTGGGAGCTTTAATATAATGAAAGCTTAGACAAAAAAAAATCCCAAAGAATATTTGGACCTTTTGATAATTTTAAAAAATATATTATGCACTTCAAACTTGACAATAATGTGAAAATCTTGTTATTGGTTGAGTTAGTGTTATATCTTAGTTTGCCTGCAAAACCGAGTTGTATCAATTAGGTGCCCCCACAAAAGATATTGAAGGAATCCTTATGAGCTTTATGTTGCTCTGTATTCAATTTGGAGATGACTTATTTTTTCTTAACATTTATAAACACAACCTTAATGTGAATGAAGTGGGAGCTTTAATATAATGAAAGCTTAGACAAAAATCCCAAAGAATATTTGGACCTTTTGATAATTTAAAAAAAATATATTATGCACTTCAAACTTGACAATAATATGAAAATGTTGTTGTTGGTTGAGTTAGTGTTATACTTTTTAAGATGTGTTCTTTTGCAAACAACCCAAGTTCAAATTTCAGTGAAAATGTTGTTATTGGTTGAGTTAGTGTTATACTTTTTAAGATGTGTTATTTTGCAAACAACCCAAGTTCAAATTTCAGTGAGTACAAAGCTGTATAGCATGTATGCTGGTGGCATTTGATGTCTCTCCACATTAAAATGGGTCATGATAATGTGGAAAATGAATTGTAATAGCTCCCCATTGTATTAATTTAAAGGGTAAATTCTTTTATTGATCTTTGTGGCTTACGTCATGTCGTAATTTTAAAACAGGTCATCAAGTAAATTTAAATGCTTACCCGTTAGATTAAAAAATGCAATTTTAATCTAAAGTACCAAAGTACAAAGTGGCATTGTTGTGCTCAGAGGTGCTTTTTATAGCCTAGGTGGGATAGATGTATCATGTTTATATCGTTGACCATGTCGACAAAAAAATCAAAATAAAAAAATAACAATACTTCATGCTCGACCTAATAATAAAATCAAACAAAAATAAATTAGATATAAATAACAATGTCTATAATAAAAAAAATCATATCAACCAAAATTAGCACACCTTAGGGAGAATTTGGATAATGAAATAGATTCCACATACCACAATGAGATTTATATGAAAAATGAATATTGCTAGTAGTGTTATTAATGCCTTGCAATGTTTAGTGTTATTAATGAGTGAAGATTTACATGAAAAATAAATAGTGCAAGTAATGTTGTTAATGTGTTAACATGCATGCTATTAATGTGTGAATTTATATGAGAATGTGTTTATTCAGTCAATTTTAACAGAACACAAGTATGAATAATATAGTTGAGATTATGTTGTAAATAAAATTGTTACCTAATATTAATATTCCAACATAGAAAATACAAAGTTACCAGGTAGATTTTTCTTGATCTACCCATCAAGGTTAATCCTTTACCCGAAGCAGGGGAAAGGAAACACACTGAAGTGAATTGGCATGGTTACATTGTTTAAAGACCATGTGATTTTATTTTTGGATTGGAAATGAATACCTTACAAGGCCATTTAATCCCACACCTTGTGAATATTTTCAACTACCTTGTAACTCCAAATCTGAATTGTCTCGCAGCATGCCCACCTGCAATAATTGTAGATATGCTACCACAGATTTATGGCCTCTTGTAGACAAAGCAAGTTGATTTTGCAAGTCTCTACAAGGCAATTGAAGAAAATATTGCAAATGCAATCACAAACATTGTTGGTTTGATCCAACTTTGTTCGCAATGAACAATGTTACTATTTATGTATGTATGCATATTCAAATTCGAAAAATAAACACACCCAACAATCTTATAGACATCTTCAGCACACGGGGTAGCTTTGCAACTAAATGTGATAATGTATTACCCTCCAAGCCCAATCTTAGCAAAAGTGAAGTTCCAGATTTAAGCTTATCCTCCCTGGTACCAAATATAGATGCATTGTTTATAACTAATTTGAAGATATCTTCTTCTTTTATGAAAATCCTTTTATTTATTATAGATAGTACATAATAAACAACCAGGTAGATTTTTCTCGATATACCTATCAAGGCTAATCCCAAAAAGAAATTCCATAATACTAACAACATTATATTTATACTAGGTAACAATTTTATTTACAATATAATCTCAGATATATTATTTGAAATATTGTTGGTATTATGAAATTTATTTTTGTGATAGTTGATATTATAGAGTGTTTCTACAAAGATCATGACATTTTAATATAATGCAACTATGAATAATATAGTTGTGATGTAATTTTTTGCAATGAACAGTAATGCGTGCATGTCATTATGGCATGCATTTACATGAAAATAACGCAGTTGTGTATAGAATTTCTTTTAATGAATATTACTATTTGCTTTTTAGTACTTGTAGTTGAGAGTGAGATTTTTTTCCATATTATTAATCTAGTTGAGAATGTGGAATTGTGAATTTTTTCAATTATATATATATATAGTTAAGAATACAAAATCGTAGTATAATGCACATATGGATAATATGCATATGTAATTAATGTGCATATATACATGAATAATATGAATACTGTAGTTGATATTATATCGACATTAGATCCATTTAAACCTTGGATTTATCAAGCACCAAGAGGGAACTGATCTCTCAAGGTTCAAATATTTCATCAAGTTTCACTGTAAAATAAGTTTGAACTTCAAGGGATTTGACCTCTCTCAGTGCTTGATAGATCTGAGGTTTAAATGGATCTATGTTGTTAGTGTAACAATTGTTGTGTTTAAAAAAAAAATTCTTAGTTTCATTTGGATGGAATATTGATTTCTTATGAGATGAGATATTTTTGTTGCTTCTATTGCAAGTTACTCGATGCTTAGGTGTAGGAATGGGTGTGGATGATGTAGAAACCCAAATCGAAGAATCATGGATATAACAACATACATTTTATTTTGTTGCAAGTGCTTCTCAAAATACACCTAAGGGGTTGCACTGTATAACATGGATTTCCCTTAGTTTAGATGCCAAGGTTGAGTGGTATTTATTATGTCAAATTTGCTTCAGATTTTCACTTGACATCATCCCTTTTTAACATGCCTTTTAAGTGGGGTTGACCACAACAAAGATAGAACCTTCACGAAAGACTTTAATATTTTGTCCACCTTACTAGTGAACATAGTCATCAATAGTGAATAAATTCCTCAATGGTGTGTTGCACACACAAATATATAACTAGTTAATTAGTGAATAGCAGACAATGTAACAAATCCAAAATATACAAGTTGATGTCTAACTCTCTACTTCAACATGTAAAACCCCACAAACAAAAATATGGTCTTTTAACCTTGCGTGAATACCTATATAATTAAAATGGAGATGTATTAAGAATGTTCTAAATTTCATATTTTTAAACATCTAATTATAATTATTTTCTAACCAATGATTGTAATACACCAACCTCGCTAGTTTGGCCTACCATTGATCTATATTCTTATTTCTAAAAGTTTGATTATAATTCTTTTCCAACCAATGATTTGGTCTTCTGTTGTATTATTGGTTCAATTTTGAAATAAACTGATCTTGCTAGTTTGGCTTACCATTGATCTATATTGTATACTTGTGATCTTTGAGAATTAAAGACATGGAAAATGAATTCCAAAAATGGATAGAATTGCTTGAATGCTTGTGCATAGAAAACATGGTATGATGATACTTAGAATATTTTATTGCAAGGAACTACCATTGATGAATTATAACATGATTTTTTTTTTTCATTTCTTTCTTTTCCCTACATTCAACAATCATAATGGGTGCATTTTCTAGCAAGGGAAATACCTTTTAATCTGCTAAGGGTGTGTGCATTAATTAAATAAATACTTGATTAATAAATGCCTCAAATGGGTCTGTTTGGGTTATGCTTCCATGCACTTGTAATTAAAATGTGGAAATTTGGAGAATCTAACTTTTGTTGCAATTTAAAAATTTCACCTATTGATGAAGATAGGGAACTGAGCCAAACTTTATTCTTCTTGTTGAAATGATGGAATGAGGATCATAGATCCACACTTCACCCTACTGGAATCCCATGTCTCGAAGAAGCTTTTCTGCATCTTGCAAGGCTTCCCTGTTGTTGACAATAAATGGATCTATTTCCCTTTTCAATTTAAAACTTGCTTTATGCATCTTTGAGACAAAGTGAATGTAGTCATAATTAAGTCTTTTCTTTTTGAATTCCAAAGCAAAAATCCTAGGGGTTAGGAACCTAGGTAAAGATAGAGCTGTAACTCAACACCATAAACCCTAATCTTTGTGTGATTTTTTCAAACAAATACCAATCCCCAACCCTTTTATCAAGACTCAACTATAAAATCTTTTTACACTCTAGAAAAATTCTGGGAGGAGTCTCACCATGAATAATTTCGAAGGCTATTGACAAGAACCAATCAACGTATTATGAAAACCCTTCATTTTGAACCTTTTTTCTAACCAGGGGAGTCCAATGAGTCCAATGAATAACTGTAGATGGGTTACCCATTTCATCTTCAATGTTTAATTCAAGGTTTGAAAATTTAACAGCTTGGGAGTATAGAAAAAGATATAACACATATGATTGGTATCTGAAGAATCCACTAGATTCAAATTCAGATAACTGAAAGTGAATATTATCAACCAAAAATTGGGCATAATCATATTTAACTAAGGGTTTTAATGTGGGTGGATAGATAGAAGCCATAAACCCTAAAATGTATTTAGTCACATCTTTATCATAATTGTTTCTTAAGATTGCAATTATCATTGTTATAACATGTCTAGATGTTTCAGAAAACATGTCAATTTTAAGGTGAACATTTTCTCTAGGGACCTCAACAACTTGACACAAATATGATTGTAATAAAACAATTATGTCCTGTGGGGTCAAGCTTCTGAAACATTCAACAAGTATTTTTTCATTTAGCGTCTCACTTTCTGGGTTTCAGGATAGCTTAAGCATTTTAGAAATAGACTTGGAATCTACAACAAGCATAATTGACCCATCTTTGGAAACAAAAAACCTTTGAGATGAAAAATAATGAGAAGAACACCAAGTTATAAAATTAGGAAAATTATAAGTCTGTGGCACAATAAACTTAGCAAGATCAGACTCCCATGCATGGTAGTAAACAATGAGGTCTCTAAAGTGTTGCATAGCTAATTGATGTAGTTCAAATGGATTATAAGACAATACAAGATCAAATGCATCCATATCTCTATCAGCTAGGTCAACTTCTTCAACCACGAGGGGCCTTTTGGTTTTATCGTATTTTAACGATTCAATATTCAAAATTAAAATGTTGAAGGAAAGAGGAAATTTCGAATTACCCATGATAAATTTATTTCAGAGGAGACTCTGGCTGGGTTGGTAATTTGTGCTAGTAAATCGAGCATTGTGATTGGCTTTAGATTCTCATAAATAAAAATTAACTACAAAAACTTTTACCTTTAACCTTAGATGCATGGTGGGATTTAATTAGTCTAAAATGACTTAAAAAGTTACATCAAAATATGGTCACCTTTTTTTTATGTTGATGTCATCGAGCCACACGTCAACTTCTTCTTTATTTCAAGGGGTCTCAAGTGGTTTTGAAAACCTTAGAGGGGGGAGGGGGGCGAAATGGAATATCAATCATCGATTATTCTTGATTCATCGCATAATCGATCCTGCACGAATATACGTACTTTATTAATATGACATGATATATAATAACATAAATAAACAATATTACTATATAAACATCAAAACTATATAAAAATGGTTCAATTATTTAAAAGATTTGAATACAAAATAAAACAAAACTTTCAAAATTTTAAATGCGACTTAAAACTAAGCTATACAAATTAAAAACTAATTAATAATAAATAAAAGCCAAAATAAAAGGAAAACTAGTAAGGAATAAACTATAATTTAACTAAACTTAATTATTAATAATTATTTTTAATTTTTTATTAAAAATATACACAATGTTACAACACAACCAACACGAGGAATAACAGAAGGCCAAAGATTTGAAAGTAATCAAACAAAAGATTGAAAGGACCATCATGGAGTACATCTCCCACGTGCCCCAGATGTAAGTAGCACATGAAAGAGACCCTCTGAATAACAACCAATAATGAAGGCTACCAACATAGGCGAGTAAACCACCAGTGGGGACAAATGTAATCCAATGTACTGCATGAATCCCAATGTCTGAATAATGTTCTCGTCATCGAACACAAGAGAAACCACTCAGTCAATGAGTAGTGATGGAATGTCATATGCTGAACACAAGGTCACTTATCAATGATATAAATAGGGTCAGGTTGCAACTCTAGGTCAAACTCTTAGAGAAATGTGTCTTATTTGATAAGAACTTAAACAACTGATAGGAAGTCAAAGGGGACCCTCCATACCAGCACAAGTATAGGACAAAGATACTTTTGATTCTGAGAAGTACTTGACATACGGGAAGGCTGACTTGCAAAGTAAAAAATTCTACGAAATGCTCCACACAGGCTAAAAATTCATCTGAAGAAGAACACGACACAATATATGAGTTAGGCAGCATGATCTGAAAATGAACATTGACATAAGTCTATGATGCAGGAGGAAACGACAGACTCTGTAGAAATTTAATGACAAAATCAA